>JASANB010000290.1:0-77672 GCA_030248155.1 Sabatieria punctata
ATAGAATAAATGCAGGCATACTCGACAGTACCATAGCCTGTAATTCCGGAAAGGAACCAACCCACCAATACAAAAATGTAAATGGACATTTGTTTGTAGACTAAAGTGGAGAGTAGAAACGGATAACCATGCTCTCTGAAACAGCTGTTGCAGTGTGCAGCAGTTCGGTGTGAAAACAGAGAAACATGAACAGAACAGAACAGAACAGAACAGAACAGAAACAGAACAGAACAGAACAGAACAGAACAGAACAGAACAGAACAGAACAGAACAGAACAGAACAGAACAGAACAGAACAGAACAGAACAGAACAGAACAGAACAGAACAGAACAGAACAGAACAGAACAGAACAGAACAGAACAGAACAGAACAGAACAGAACAGAACAGAACAGAACAGAACAGAACAGAACAGAACAGAACAGAACAGAACAGAACAGAACAGAACAGAACAGAACAGAACAGAACAGAACAGAACAGAACAGAACAGAACAGAACAGAACAGAACAGAACAGAACAGAACAGAACAGAACAGAACAGAACAGAACAGAACAGAACAGAACAGAACAGAACAGAACAGAACAGAACAGAACAGAACAGAACAGAACAGAACAGAACAGAACAGAACAGAACAGAGACAGAACAGAACAGAACAGAACAGAACAGAACAGAACAGAACAGAACAGAACAGAACAGAACAGAACAGAACAGAACAGAACAGAACAGAACAGAACAGAGAAAGAGAGAACAGAGAACAAAACAGGGAACAGAGCAGGAGTTTCTTACTTGCCATGCTGCCAGCAATTGAAATGAGCAGAGGTTTTTTCCGTCCACCTGTGCCATCGGACCAGGCTCCCAGCGCAGGGGAGACCAAAAGCGCAGGCAGACAGCCTGCTACCCGTCTGTACAAATGAAAATCAGCCACATCCAACTGCAAATCGTTCCTGCGGTGTGTCGGAAATGTTGTGACATAAAGCTTCCACATTTTCAAGCTATAGTTTATTTAGATATATTAAATTATCAATCACTTATCTGCCACTCACCTCATAATTCAGTTCTATGCATCGACTCCAGTACAGGTATGGACTAAGAACGGTGTAAAACAGTCCATAAGAGCAATTAATTAATATAAGCACCGGAAACACATTCACTGCCTTCACGACCCTGTTCAATTTTACTCTCCAGTCGCCAGTGAAAGTCTGTCTCTTCACAACCGTTTCAGGCACTTCCAGTTCCTCTTCAGAAAAATCCGATTGGTCCATCAAAAGTGGCACACTAGACAATTCCTTATTCACGTCATCGTAAACGCTCGAGTCAGCGTTCGACAGGCCTGTCTTGTTTGCTGCCATAATGAGGAGAAATCAATAAAACAGATTTGCCCATATATACGTTGGCCTTATAGTGTAGGCTGGAGGTGGCGAAAAATCGATAAGCACTAACAGTGGTGGACAAGTTTTTCTGTTACGTGGGTTTAAAGTCTGTCGCCGGCCGGCCTCAACAAAATAGTGTCACATTGTCGGAGCAACGACAGATAGCCAGACATAGGCAGACCGGAAAATTGCGTGCCACTTTAGCATCTATTGGTTATTGCGGGCTATAGGAAGACATTACCAAACCAGTAGTCATTCTAATCTACTACCTACCTACCTACCCGGACTGGAAGGGAAGGGAGTCAATGTTCCTGTCAAAATTGGTGCGAAAAAGGACACCCATACTCACTGAATAGAATATGTAGACGTTCGTCTTTAGAACATTTAGAAAAATACGAACACTGTCTTTATAGCGGTATGTTAATTAGATAGAACTTTGGATTTCTACCAATAAAAGGTGTCCCAATATTGTGTACCTGGGCACACAAATTGGTTTTGCTAAGTCCGCCAAAGATAATGCAATTAGAGTGCGAACTGGTATTGGGTATTGGGTATTGGGGTTTTTACCCCCCAATACCCAATACTAAATTGGACAGTTAAAAATAGAGAAAAATCGATGTTGACCTGAAAAATTGATCTGAAAAAAATCGAAAAAGTTGATCGATGATTCGGTTTGGTAAGCTGTTTTCGCGTTAAAGAGCCGTCCATAAACGACGTCGTTCAAAATCCCGATTTTTCGGAGCCCCCTCCCCCTAAGACGACGTCGTTTTAGGTTTACCCCCTCCCGATAAAAGTACATACAGAACTGTCATGTTTTCTTGTTAGCAGCATACTGCGCAATCAATAGAATAAATCCCTACAACCACTCTGGGAAGCTTTTCCGCATTGTAGAAACCTTTGACAGAATGTACTTAAATTGAAAATAATACAATCAAAGTTCCCTAAAATTCCGAAAAAAGCGACGTCGTTCTTTGCTAACCCCCTCCCCCTCCTGGTGTATCGTCTATCGTCGCATTTCAGCCGACCCCCTCCCCCTCTAGAATGTCATCGTTTATGAACGGCCTAATCAGCTAAACGTTAGTAGAATTTCCTAAAGTGTAGGCTTTTCTAAGCGCTACACCAGTAATTAATTTCTCTGTTCTTATCTAAAATAAAAATGGTGACATTTAATGTCACCGTAATGTACTAGCACCGTACCCATGGCGGCGGTGCACATAATTTCCGGCCGAGTTAGTAAAAAAATCGCCGGAAGTAAGAAACACGACTGAATTATACGAAATATTAAGTACCAAAACTGTTAATTTCTGCTAATTTTACGCCTAAAACGGCTTCTAAATGCTTTCTGAAAGGCTAATTTTTCAAAATTTTCTCGCCCTGCTTGAGCAGCGGCCCAACCAGCCTCTTAAAAATTTTAATTGGAGTGCCAAAAATCTTGTGTAGACAACTAGAATGTACCTGTCCACTGAAATGAAATTTTTGGCCCAGCTATGCAAGTATTGGGTATTGGGGTATTGGGGGTCTCAGGTATTGGGTATTGGGGTATTGGGTTTTTTAGGTATTGTTCGCACTCTAAATGCAATTATATTTTTTACAAGCACAAGTAACGTTGTCTTTGACATTACATTGTTCAAACATAAAAGGTAACGATTCTGAGATTGGAAGTTTTTTGCTTGCAGTAGCAAAGCTTAGTATTAGTTTACGCTATACGTATACCTACAATACAAAGCGCTGCACAACAACCTACAACTTTCTTCACAATCGCTACAAAATGGAAAGAAAGGTGAAAAAGTTAGGCATGTGCAATGGCGTACTACGTAGCTGTGAACAATGTGCAAACCTGGGCTTCAAAATTCTACCGGCTCCTTCCATATAATAATATCCGGTTGACTATACAGGGTCTGTAAAAAAACAATCCCACAGATATTAACCACAAATCCCAACCGATTTGAATGAATCTTTTTAAATGAAAGATGAATTCTTGAAAGAATGACGAAACTTTTTAATAAGAGTCACTCTCTCATTTGATCGAGTCTTGCCCCTTATCCATATTTAGTGTTGAAAATCGAACTTTCGCTTAGAGTTGGTTGGTTGGTGCGTTGGTGCGCTGACAGACATTCATGGCTTATATTAAACCTGCAAAGGGTTTTTGGATTTGCCGCTCCATTGCCGAGATATAAGTACTGTTGTACCGCCACCGCTATCAACAAACGTACTTGGTGACGTAGTGCAATTTTGAAATCCGATGCCTAGGGACTGGTTTGGACAAATGGCCTACAGAGCTAGGTTGAGACCCGATTTTGGGCGTACTCTCTGAGTAGATTTTTGATCTTGTTTGGCGGTGAAGTCGGAATTTGGTGGGCTTTCTGTTGGCGACGCCATTAAGTGCACAACTTTCGTTACTTCTAGGCTCTGTCTGTGTGGGCTTTGTAAGACTGAGGAAGAGTAGAGTGGTAGGTTGTCGTCTACTCAGCGATTTCAAATCTTGTCCAATTTTTCCTACTGGTCTGTGCCCTAGTCCAGGTTGTCTAAATTGCTTGTACTGCAAATTTCAAGCTAAACAATCCAGTCTCTATTCCTACTGGTGGCATAGTTCTGCAATAGATTGTGGTCCAGTTCTTCTGAATAAAAGTTTAGTAAAATATGTAATATAAAAGTCGCTTCCTACAACAATTTTTGACCAGGTTTGTTCGCGTCAAATACATAATCATTCCCTACGTTTTCAACATGAAAAAGTATCGGCAAGCAAACAAGTAATTGTAGCTAAGTTGCAGAGGACACAACTTATCCAGTTGCCAATCAGCTAGCTACTCGTGTAACCGAAGGCCAAAGACAATGCAGTGTTTCCTGTTTGTGCTGGTAGGGTCGGGTCCAAGCCTCAAGCGTAAAGAATAAAACACGTTTGGTATTTGCGCGTTTCACAACACTGCGGATGTTTGTAGGTCGCAAATGGAACAGGTTATTAAAGGAACAGGAATTTGCATCCTGTTTTAGTTTGAGCAGACGGATGTTTTAGCTTTTTTCTGGACTCATCTGAAAAAGCTTCCCATGGCCATCGATTGGTTGGTCGCCAGTCAAAAGTAAACCACTGAGTCTACTACTGTAACAGCCTACTGCTCAAACTATAAGCTGGAAATAAATTCCCTTTTAAAATACCCATCACTTTTCGGTCATAATGGAAAGGACCAGTTAATTAGCAGAGCCAAAGTCCACATTACCCAGCTGCTGTCGCTTCAACACTCATCACTTTGTTTGTGACCTACAGTATTCTTATAACAGCTCAGCCAGCATCATACGGTATTTGTATGGGTGCAGCCAGACCGGGAGGGGTTTCACCTGCCATGCCGGATCGCGGTCCAGGGGGCGTTTGCCCTGAGAGGGGATCCAAAATTCAAAAATGCTTCGCTGAAAACTGAGGCTCAAAATTGAAAACTGTGCTTAATTTTGAAAAGTGAACTGGCTTTTGACCTATGAAACGAATCAAAAAAGGCCATGCAGCTTTTCCCTGAGGAAGCGCAAATAAGCATCCTACTGCGATAAGAACTAACACTATAAATAAATCACTTTACAACGCCTGATTTCTTTCCTGTTTAAGCTACATGTACTTGTGTGTGTGCTTGCCATGAACACGCTTACCCTTCTACTGATCGTTTGTGTCTTACTCGCGTCTGCAGAATCAGTAAAGTTGCCTTTTCCCAAAAAATAATATATCCACTCAGCTCACTGATTGGCTACAATCACTGTGATCTTTTTTAGCAAAAAGAACCACAAAAATATATAACTAAAAAATAGCTGAAAAACGTTAGTTAAGGCTCAAATATGTAGCGCTTGTTTAGCAATTGTCATGTCTGAAATTGTAAACAAATTCAATTCCGAACAATTGCAATCAGTCTTTCGAATCAAATCGTTTTGCCATTGCAGCACGGTCACGGTCGGCGAGGTCACGGCCACGGTCGTCACCACCAATGCGAACGGAAGATCAAGGAGCTACTCTCAGACGAAGACAAGCAATGTTCTGAGAAAGCAGACCTGATCAAAGCGCTGCTTGACGCAGATTTCGACCAAATGCGGCGACTTCTAAACTTAGAAGCCAGTTCCTCTGCGTCGGACGACCGAAGCAGTGAGAAGAATAAGAAATTCTCCAAGTGCATGGGTTCGCTGAAGAAGCAGCTACAAGAGCACAGCTGCGAGCGGAAGGTTGAAGTGTTGCTGGCCAAGTTCAACTATGACAAAGCCAAGCTCAAACAGTTGGGCATCGATATGAAGGAGGTGAGCAGATTTTCTGTTACAATCACTTGAGAGACCAGTTGAAGGTTTTGTAGTGTCGGTACCACCGTCGTAGATCGTCCAGTGAAGACGAACCGGAAGCTCAGTTGGAACCAGAGGGAAATGAAGTTTTTGTCTGGTGAACTTGATACTTGCGCACGGAGAGCTGGGGTAATGTTGGCAAGTCCTACTAGGTTTTTAAATCAAGTCTTAAGTTAAGTACCTAAGCTCATTTAGAAAATTTCAAGTCTATAAGATGACCCAAGTCCAAGTAATTTTCAAAAAATTTTCTGCTCGAGTTCTGGATGCTACAAGTAATACTCCAATCAATTACCAGTTGTCTGACAATACACCAAGTACCTTTTCAAGCTACGTATACACATACGAGAAATTGACTAATGGATCGTTCTGACATTCCAGAAAATAAATTTAGGAACCGCAAATGAATTTAGGAGCATAAATTTCCGATTGTTTCTGGAGTGTACTGTACCGTTATTGTCATGACATGAGAATTCTTTGATCCGTCTTTATAAAATTAACATCGAAAGATGTAAAGTTTACATTTTAGTCTGATGTTGAAATTTTGTGATTTAGAGTGCTCATGAATTCTCTCTGCAAAGAAATAGGGTTTCTCTGAAAACGTAAAATCAGAAATAGTCTGGCTTTTGAAACTTGAAACTTTATCTTTTGCGCGAATGTTTTGCTTTCAAACGCTAAATAAATATGGAAATTTTTGACATACGAATTTCTACTTGAAATCAAGTCAGATTGTTTGGACTCAAGTCTAAGTCCCCCACCAAACAAGTAAGTCCAAGTCCAAATCTAAGTCCTTCAATTTCAAGTCAATGGCTTACTTTTAAGTGCAAGTCTAAGTCGGACTTTACCAGCATAAGAGTACGTACCAATAGCAGATTTAGTGATTCTTGCAATTGTTTGGGAACTTGAAGGCGGATTTACACTTCTGCCAGCTCAGTGGCATGGCACTTTCTAAATTGCTGCTAACGAACGCCGCGAACGCACAGTGGCTTTGCGGCCTAAACCACTACACCAACTGTGCCGGCATCCCAGTCTAAATTGCGACATTAATAGCGATTTAGAAAGTGTCTCAGTGTCAGTGCCACCCGGATTGCGGAAGTCTAAATCGGCCTTTACAATGTGGGCTTTTTGTGACCAATCTGTATAGATCGAAATTAAACTAATTTAGATGTTATGTACATAGTACAAGAGATCTTCAAAGCAGAGCATTCACCTAGGGAAATATTGACAGGCAGAAAATTTGGCTATTTTTAGATTCTATATATTCCTGGTTGTTGTGAAAAAACAAAGAATTCACTGAAAGTGTTTCAATCGGTTCCGTGTACTGTACATTAAACTTCAGGCCTTTCGAATGATACAGGGTGTCTCAAAAAAATGATCACATTTCTTTTTACTGCCATTTCCGCAAATTTTGACCAAATAGGCTGAAATTTGGACCATAGGTGCCCAAACTCGGGCAATTTTATATGTTAAAGTTTGGTGCACTAGGCTTGACTCAATCCCGAGAAATTTAAAAAAAAGTGAAATTTGTTAAATCAATAGTGAAAGCCGGTCACCGAAAAAATGATCACATTTCTTTTCACTGCCATTTCCGCAAATTTCGACCAAATAGGCTGAAATTTGGAACATAGGTGCCCTAACTTGGGCAATTTTATGTGTTAAAGTTTGGTGCACTACGCTTGACCAATTCTCGAGAAATTTAAAAAAAAGTGAAGTTTGGTCATTTCAATACCTAAAGCCGGTCACCGAAAAAACGTTACATTACATTATCGCCAAAACTCTAACGATAGCGTTGGAGTCCATGCGTCAACTTTTTAAACACGAATTACCCTGAACTTCTGCGTTTACACTCCAAATTTCATCCAATTCCGACAAAGATTAGGAAAGATACAGGAAAAGGAAATGCTTCCATTTTTCGGTGACCGGCTTTCACTATTGAAATTAACAAATTTCACTTTTTTCGAAATTTCTCGGGATTGAGTTAAGCCTAGTGCACCAAACTTTAACACATAAAATTGCCCGACTTTTGGCACCTATGGTCCAAAGTTTAGCCTATTTGGTCAAAATTTACGAAAATGGCAGTAAAAAGAAATGTGATCATTTTTTTGAGACACCCTGTACAATAATTGTCGCCCTCCTACTCGTTGTTAGCCCTACAACCGGCGTTGAAGTTTCTAATAGCAAACAGTGTGAGTTTCAGTTCGACATTGTATGCAATAAAACCTTTTGAATCGTACTTTTTCGCGTTAATTTAGTTGCGCTTTTTTAGTATGTAGATTGTAAGGTTTGTGAGGTCTAAACTTGAGTATGGTACACCTATTTGGAATCCCTATCTGATGAAAGTTATTAGACTAAAAACGCGTCTGCAGGGCGTTTACATTGTGGCTTCTTTGTATGCACGACCTTCAAGGACCATATCTAAAACGGTTGGAGACCTGTGGATTGGAAACTCTCGAATACCGACTGGTGATTATTGATTTGCAGTATGTATATAAGACACTCAATCGAATAATGACTTTGAACTGTGAAGATTTCTTCGAAGCTCACAAAGTGGATAAAACCAGAGGGAATACTTTCAAATTATACAAACCCAGCCTGACCAAAAATTTACTCTGCAGGCAAAATTTCTTTTCCATTAGGATTATCAATACGCGGAACTCCCTTCCGGAAGAAGTAGTCAATACCAGAAAGATTGAAATTTTTACTAAGTTACTAAAGCAAATCGATCCGTCTTATCTTCTTTATGTGCCATCTACATGTGGACACCTAATACATGTGTACCTTGCTTTAGGCACTGCCAGGCCACTCGTGGCAGGCAATAGACTGACGTGCGACAAAATGCCTACCGCCTTAGTTCCGCGGCTGACAAAAAAGACTGCTAGCCACCTTTTTTTTGCAATTAGCATGTTTATAAAAACAAGTTTAAAAAATTCAGCTGGTCGGGGTGGGGAACAGACCGAAAATTGGGGGAAATAGCCGCGAATCGAGGGAGACGATAATCACTGGAATGAAACGATGGAATGGAATGGAACGGCCATGATTGATAATCGCTGGAATGGAACGGAAATCACTGGAACGGCAAATTAGAACGTAAAAAGACTCTAAACGCATCCTGCAGCTATTTTCTAAGTATGCAAAAAGACGGGTGTCACTATCCGATCGGAAAATATTGCGATTGGGATATTTTGGTACTGGAAGCTTGTTTTGTTTGATTTGAAGGTAGGAGACCCATTCCCTTCATATGTTCACCACCCTGACTTTAAGCCTTATTTCAAGCTTTAAACATAGGTTAAGAATTAGGCTAAGCAAATTAAGTCTTCCAGTCTCAAAAACTAGAGGAACTTATAAACTGTTTGTGCCATCGTTGGAAAGCTACATAAATTCCTTTTGCTTTAAGAACATTGAAAACATGGAATTCTCTTCCAATTGAGGTCGCCGTAGTACAAAACCTTGCGTCTTTTACTCGAGAACTAAGAAAACTGGACTTTGACCAGTATCTAAATTTTGTGTAATTTCTAATCCCTAGGGACCCCCTAGACCCGGGGGACCCCCCTAGACCCCCTGCTAATGTTTGTTTTAAGGCGGTGCAAAGCCCTTGTGGCTGTTATATATCGTCGTTTTATACTGTAACCGCGTTTCTGTCATGCTTGCTAGCTAACTCTGTTTTGTTTTGTGTTGGGTGATAAAAGTTCGTTTGTTCGTTCGTTCGTTCGTTCGGTCCAGTGATTTCCGTTCCATTCCAGCGATTATCATGCCCGGTCCATTCCATTCCACCGTTCCACTCCAGTGATTATCATCTGCCGCGAATCAATTTAATTTTGATTTTTGATTCTTCATCTCGGTTTTGCTCGCTCTTGCTTCCTATTTGCTCGATTATCATCTTCATTCTGTAGTGACGGTCTGTTCTGCTCTTATTAGTTTATTTTGAAAAGTGCCGCGTCTTTTTCTGTGTGGATTGGCTTGGCGTTGGTTGAAAGCGAATAAGAAGAGAGTAGAAGAAGTAAAGGAGGAGGAGGAAGAGATGGCAGAAGATGACCCGAGTACGGTTGTCTCGTCGATTCGGGCGCGATTAGCCGTTCTTATGAAGTCGCTCGAGGAGGAGAGCCCTCATCCGGCCGCAAAACAACCGGAAAATGGTTTGTTGCTTCTATTCTACCTGCTTTTCTGATTTCAAACAACTCTAAAGCGCTTGGGGAAATTTAACACGTTTTTTTTTCAGTAAGGAGACTAAAAATCGCTATTTTAAACTGCCAAAATTGCGTTTTAGGACTGAAAAGCAAAAATGACAGGTGCTTCTAAAATCACCGATTTCTCGTAAATATCAGCAGTGGAAACGCCAAATTCGTATTTCCAAAATCTTATAAGCAACAATACTGATTTCTGAGCCAATTTCCACTTTTATCTAGTAACTCAAAAACCCTAGTACACTCACACTTAACGCCGTTTATGGTACCGTACCGACACTATATATTGTATGGTACCACCACAGGCCCTGAACGTGGGGGCACCATAGGGTAGACCGGGGTAATTCGGCACAGGGGGGAATTCGGCACAAAATTTTTCACTGGATAGTTGCGTTCGAACGAATGCAGCTAGATGAACGGTTAATGCAGTTATGTAATGCGTATTGTGTGCTGATATAATGTGTAAAATATTAACTCTCTCTGCTTAATCAATCGTGAGCTACAGGTCATTGTTTGACAGCAACTAAAAAAAATCCGATTTTTGAAGCTGAATAAACCTAAAACTACATTAGCTCGGACGGATTAAAAATCTGCAATTAGGTTGGTTTCCTTCAAATATTATTCACTGAAAATTTCACTAAAATCGGTGCAGTAGTTTTTGAGAACCGACGACCCGCTTTCGGGGGCAAAAATGGCACAAGTAGACACGCAGGTTTTCGCATCATTTTGGAATGGAAAAGCTGTTGATTACGGTAGTTGAAGTCAGTTTTCCCGCAAAAGATCGGTTTTTTTCAAAACTTTCGTTCAAAAACGGTTTTTTTTGCTTAGTTTATGTATTTTAAGCATCACCATGCTGATTTACACAGTAACCAGTTATTTTACGTTAATTAATTAACTAATTAATAATTTTAATTAATTAATCAAAAATTGTTAATCAACTGCAAATTGCTTATTTTTTGGTGCGTAAGCCTTTAGCAGTGTTAATAGAATGAAAACATTGACATTTTTTACACGGAGGCCCGATTTAGCATATGTTTGTGTGCAGACATGGGATAGCATTTCGGCTGAGGGGGGGTAGAATTTTCAATTCCTGAGGGGGGTAGGAGCGCCTGAGGGGGGCTGAGGGGGTGGTAAGCAAAAAAGTCCGATTTTTGGCTAAAATCAAGGTTTTTTTGGCTTATTTTTCATCAAAATACGTTAAAATAAGCTATTCTGAGCTCATTTACACCTAATTCAGGCATATATTTATCATAATTTTCTATACAAAAATCTTCCAAAAAATTCCTGAGGGGGGGTAGCGGCCGGCTGAGGGGGGGGGTAGGTCAGAGCCTGAGGGGGGCCAACCCCCCTCAGCCCCCCCCTTTGCCCATGTCTGTTTGTGTGTATGCAAATTATGCATTTATTCAACCACTGTTACACATACAAAGTAGGTGTTCTGCTTGAAGCAAAAGCTAGAAACCTTCAAACAAGAGCTCCATGAAAGTATAACGCTAGAACTCTGCCTTTTTCGATTGCCAAGTAGAAAAAACCAACTTATGTGGGGATCATATTATCTCAACGTTTAGAAAGCTGTAAAAGCCACTACAACTGTACAATGCTGGCAAAAATTGTACTACAGACTCAGATGAAGTGGCTCTAATCGTAACATTCCTTAAGATAGGGCTGTTAGGCTTCAAAACCAAATTTTCCGCGTTGTGCCGAATTGCCCCACCGGTGGGGTAATTCGGCACATGAATAAAATCGAAAAGGAATCGCTCGCCATTCGTTGTAGAATGGTCGAAATGGCTTCAAACCTTTTGCACAGTGTAACTAAGAAAAATTGAAAAATTCCGGACCGAAAATCAGGTTACTGCTGCTAAGTTGGGCCGAGATATTTTTGAAAAACTGAAAATGGTGTGCCGAATTACCCCGGCTTACCCTATATGGCACCAGTACCCTAGGTACCGGCACCATATATGGCATACGTGTAACAGGTCATCCACCGAAGGGGGTTGGTGGGGTTCTGGCGGGGGGGGGGTCTGAGCCAAAATATTGGGAGGGGGGTTGGGCACTAAAAACGCTCAAAAATCGAAAAAATCGCAATTTTTTGGCTGAAAATCGCTAATTTTGGTTGGAATACAGCTAAAACGTGCTGCTTTGCAGGCGATTTTTGCAATTTTTGTGTCTGAAATTGTAAAAAATTGCTAAAAAAATTTACTTGCCAGAAAAATCGGAGGGGGTCGGCGAAATCGTCTCGGGGGATCCCCATCGGGGGGCGGGGTGGTCTGGCCTAATTCGGGTGGGGTGGCGGACCTCCCAGACCCCCTGTTACATGTATGATATATTGTGTCGGTACCATAAACGGCGTTAAGTGCCTGTCTGTAGTACCATGTACGTGTAATAAAGGCAAAGAAGAAAACTAAACAGGAGGAAAAACAATTGCTGGTTGGTGTGTTAAAAGTGTATAGCTGTTATAGAGGAGTCTGTCTCAGAGCAGTCGGTGTCAGTGAGTGCGGACGAGTCAGCCAACAACAACAACAACAAAGAAGAAGAAAAAGACACCAATCCAGCGGTCGGTGTGGGCTGCAGTGCCGACGATCAGAAACTCTCATCCGATGGCGCTTCTGTATCTGACAAAGAAAATTTCGGAACGGCCGAAAAGAAAACTAGATGTGAGTTTTTGTTGTTGCTTAACGCTTGCTTATTACATTTTTTACCGGACGTCTACTGTACTGGCTTATTATCGATGCCAGACGCGACGCTGGGAGATCGGTGTTGCCGTTTAGTTGGAAAGACCAACATTTATCACTGAGAGTTTTTAAAACCTAAAAATACGACTGCTATTATAGTCAGCACTTAACGCCGTTTATGGTACCGGCACCATATATGGTACCCCTACCATGGGTGCCGGTACCATATAGTACCACCACAGGCCCCAAACGTGGGGGTACCATAATATGTGGTACCACTACCCTACATCAGTACCCTATATGGTGTCGGTACCATAAACGGCGTTAAGTGCCTGACTGTTTTAGTCATACATGGGCCGGGGGTAATGGGGGTATACCGCCATACCCCCCTCGGCCGGCCATACCCGTCCCCCTCCCGGAGGGAGGAAATTTTCGCTTATTTAAGGCAAAATCGGCGTTTTTTGGCCTTTTTTCGAGGGCCCCCCCCCCCCCCCCGAGGTCTCCAGGCCCCCCTACCCCCCTCCGGATTTTCCCGGCCTATGTATGTTTTTAGTGCCATACATGTAACAGATCACGGCCGACCCGTATCGCCTACAAGCTATATTTCATGCCTGGAAATTTAAATTTAAAAAATTGTGAAGAAAATATTTCGAAATGAAAAATTACATAAAATTTGCCTTAAAAAGGCATAAGGCGGGCCGCGTCGTTGGCTCAGTGGGTAGCTCGCTGCCTCTGAGTCACGGCGGCCCCTGCATCCCTAGCGGTTGTAGTGGTTCATCCTCTCGGCGCGGCAAGTTTCTTGCTGCAAAGAGGTGGTCGTCGGCACAAAGCTCCACCCAGGCCACCGAAAACTGGTTACAGTGAGTAGGTAAATTGGGAACCAACTGGATCTGCCGTTGCACCGAAAGCCGCTCCAAAAAGCATGCCGCGTTGGAGGGAAGATTAACGACGTCAGGAGCTGTCTGAGAGACCAGCAATAAGGCCAATACCGGTTTAGTGCCTGCGGCCGGGCGGCCGTTGGGAGCTGTCAGAGGACCAGACGTCACCACGCCAGGCACTCTCTTAGTACCTGGCGCCCAAGAGCATGACTTGAGTGGCTTGGCAGTAAAGAAGGGCAAACGTCCGAGATGACGATATCAGGGGTAACGAAATGGACCGTGCAGGTCTGATCGTAGGGCTGTACATCGTACGGCCCCCCGCCAGATCGGATCGGATCGGAAGGCATAAGGCTAAAAAGGCATAAGGCATAAATTAAAACATAAGGCTCTTTTTGGCCTTAAAAATTGTTTTACAACTCTACAGCTGACCGAGCAGTTGCAGTGAGTGAGTGAGTTGTGGTTGTGTTTTAGGCTCCAGCGGCAGTGTGACGTTGCCGTCGTCGAGTGCAGATGTGTCGGACGGCTCTGCAGTCAACACCATACCAACAGGACAGAAGATGAAAAGCGGGCTGGCAGAGAGAGTTGTGGAGTCGCGAGCGCCCACCAGACCCACCATTCTAATTAACGGACGCAAATACGAAGTCTGGAAGCAACTGGGAAAGGGAGGCTCCAGCAAGGTCCGTTTCTTCTTGCTTTCTGCTTCTCATTCTATGTAGTTTAGGGCTTAAGGCTGCTGAATTATTATCTAAATAGGTCCTTCCCTTCCACAGGGTTCGTGCGGGACCTGGAAAGTCAGGGAGTCATGAAAAAGTCTGGAAATTTGATGACTGGTCAGGTCAGGGAAAAATTTGATAGCATGGCATCAGAAACATCTCGCCGCCAAATGGTGCTGTCCGAACTTTATACACTACCCTTTTGAATATCGGTCTTTTCAGACATGGGCTAGCATTTCTGCTAAAGGGGTGTAGAATTTTCAATTCCTGAGGCGGGTAGGAGCGCCTGATTGGGGCTGAGGGGTGGTAAGCCAAAAAGCCCGATTTTTGGCTAAAATCAATGTTTTCTGGCTCATTTTTTCATTAAAATATGCTATTATGAGCTCATTTACACCTAATCCAGGCATATTTTTGTTATAGTTTTCTATACAAAATTCTTCGAAAAAATTCTTGAGGGGGTAGCGGCCTGCTGGGGGGGGCAACCCCGTTAGCCCCCCTTGCCCATGTCTAGGTCTTTTGACTATAATGTACTACTACTTAAAGCGGAAATTTACCCTCTGAATACCGTTTAAATGCGTTTTACAAAGCCTTCAAAATTTTCTCACATTGGTTCAGCAGTTGCGGCTTACAAATCCACCTGACTTGAGAATTTAGGCCAGTCTGCGCGTTTTGCATGTAAATGGCAGTTTTCAGGTGTACCAGGTATTTGACAACAGTCGCAGAGAGTGTCGAGCGGTGAAGGTGGTGGACTTGTCTGACGCTGACGAGCTGGTCCGCAGAGCCTATGTCAACGAAATACAACTCTTACAGAGACTCCAGCACTCTAATAGAGTCATTAAACTGTTTGACTAGTAAGTTGCAACATTGTCTGCCTATCCTTCTCTGCTCTTTAGCCGTAGCAACAATTATTAATCTACGCCGTTTATGGTACCGACACCATATATGGTACCGAATATGGTAGCCCCACCACGTTCGGCGACTGTGGTGATACACCATATATCGTCGCCACTATGCTAAAACGAGCCAAGTAACAAAATGGAAAAAATGGAGTTAAGTGCGAAAAACTATAGCTAAAGCACCTAAAAACGTTTTGGCGAAGGAACGAAGTCGAAATTCGCTCTGTGTCTGGAGATACAGCCATGTAATCAGAGGCATGTGCACGGACATCACCAGGTGATCCTGGTAAAATGAGCCAAGTGCTTTGTGCTTTTCTTGTTAGCTAATTTAATTTGACACACCTGACACATGCAGAATGTTTTGCACACCAATTATGTACTAGTATTTCAGGTAAAAAATATTTAAACTGATATTGAAGCTATTTCACGAAGATGTAACAAATATTTAAAAGACGATTTTCTCGATTTCGACTTTCTGTTACTTGGCTCGTTTTACAATAGTGGCGACGATATGGTACCCTACCCATGGCCATCATAGGTGCCGGTACCATGGTGAGTGTGTATGGTTGCAGTGAGTTGCGCGATCAGGAAAAGAAGATATTGGTGGTGATGGAGAAAGGAGAGACCGACTTTTCGGCCTTTCTCAAAAAGAGACGAACCCAAAAGGCTTCCGACGATAAATTGGTCTCCTTCTACTGGCAAGAAATGCTCAAATGTGTCCAAGTCATTCACCAGGAAGGTAGGCTCTCTTGTCTTTACAGTACTCTCTCTATCCGTATCTACTTACTATTTCCCAATTTGCCCTATTACAGGGTATCTGGTCCATACATGTGCATGGGGGGTGCCCAGGGGGGGACAGGGGGGACGAAAATGAAAATCTACCAAACGTTGCTAGAGGCTGCTAGAAAGCCTCCAGATGCGTTTTTAAGCAGCAGAAATCAATTTTGGCAACTACGCAACTACGCACCCTTCCTCCAGGCAACTACGCACCGAACCCGAAATTTTTTCAAATTTTCCTGAAAATTTTCGATTTTTTGGCAATGTTTCTATCAAAAAGTGGTTTTTGGGCAATTTTTTGTCGAAAATTTGATTTTTACGGCAAATTTTTGAATCTGAACTGAAAATTTTGTATTTTCAGTCAAAATTTTGGACAAAATTCAAATTTCCCGCCAAAAGTTTGGGCGAAAATTCAAATTTCCCGCCAAAATTTGAATTTCCCACCGAAAATTTGCACCTATATCCAGGCAACTACGCACGGAGACCTGGCCGTCCCTCCCTGAGCCGCCGACCATGCACATGTATGATCTGGTCAGGCAAAATTTAGTCATTGCAGCATAAAAGATGCTTGCAGAACTAATTTGATAAGTCTAATTTTTTTAATTTTCTCGCCCTCGTTAGACAGCGACCTCTTACAGCAACAAAACTATAGATTTTATGCTGAGAACACCGTTTTGAACGTGTTCTTAAGCTAAATTTTGCTCTGTCAGAGATTGTATACACTTGGCAGAGCTTACATTCGCTCTATGGTGCTTGCTTTTGACAGTTCTGTTGGTGTGTTAGGCGTGGTTCATTCCGATCTGAAGCCTTCGAATTTTCTCTTGGTGGAGGGCAACCTGAAGCTGATCGATTTCGGGATAGCCAGTTCGGTGCCGAGCAACAAGACCAGTGTGACTTTGGACTGTCAGATGGGCACCCTCAATTATATGAGTCCCGAGGCTATCTCTAACTCTGCCAAGTCCACCGGACAGTTCAAATACAAGGTCCGTTTGTTTTTGTTCTCACTGTTATTTTTAGATACAAACTTGGTTTTTTGGGTCCCGATACTGACTGCGACCTTACAGAGATTTCCTTACCTTACAAATACAAAATCACCAGGCAGGTTAGGTTGACCCAAAATTTCCGGATTTGCCTGCCTCTAGTCCGATTTTCCTTAACTAGAACAGGTACTGTACGTAGTGGTTCAGATTCCGCTGAAGAGCGATGTGTGGTCGTTGGGCTGTATTTTGTACTTGCTGGTCTACGGAACCACCCCATTCCACCACATCAACAGCAGCTACGGCAAAATGATGGCCATCACCGATCCCGCCTCCAAGATTCGCTTCGACACTGAAGTGGACGGCCGTCCGGTGGACACAAGACTCATACACGTGCTACAGGTGAAAACTTTTTGGAAGAATTTTGTATAGAAAGTTATGATAAAAGTATGCCTAGATTAGGTGTAAATGAGCTTAGAATAGTTTATTTTAACGAAAAATAAGTCATAAAAGCTTGTTTTTGGTCAAAATGGGAGTTCTTGGCTTACCATCAACTCAGCCCCCTCAGGAATAGAAATTTCCAACCACTTTAACCGAAATGCTAGCCCATGTCTGATTCTGTCTGTCTAATACAATCAGGCACTTAACGCCGTTTATGGTACCGGTCGGTACCTAGGGTAGTGCTACCATAAATGGTACCATCACGTTCGGCGACTGTGGTGGTACCATATGTGGTACCCCTACCCATGGCCATGGGTGCCGGTACCATATGGTGTCGGTACCATAAACGGCGTTAAGTGCCTAATTGTAGTCATACATGGGCCGGAAAAATCCGGAGGGGGGTAGGGGGGTCTGGAGACCTCGGGGGGGGGGGGGTCCCCGAAAAAGGCCAAAAAACGTCTATTTTGCCTTAAATAAACGAAAATTTCCTCCCCCGGGGTGGGGGAGGGCGGTATGGCCGGCCGAGGGGGAGGGGTATACCCCCGGCCCATGTATGATTGTAGTATGTGCAAGCTTTCAGTTGTGTCTGAATCGGGATGCCAAGAAGCGGCCTAGTGTGGAAGAACTGCTACAGCATCCTTACTTGACCGACAGCTCAGAGAAGCAAGGTAGACTCTAGACTGTGCATCTTTCTACTGGCTCTTTCAACAAACTCTACCTAAACTATTTCTGTTTGCCATTTCTGTATCGAATCGTCTGTCAAGATGAAACTTAGAGCCTTACTTGGTTGGAAATTCTACAATTCAGCTCTATACAGTCAGGCACTTAACGCCGTTTATGGTCCTGGCATCATATTACTGTTGGAAAGTGCGGGCTTTTAAAAACAGGTTCAGGTTCAGGTCAAGTCCAAGCGCAAAATTTCAGGTTCAAGTCCGGTTTAAAAAAACCTGGACAATAGGTTCAGGTTCAAGTCCTTTTCAAGCGTGAAATTTTACGTAAAAATTTTACCACGTAGCAAAAACAACAAAAAAAGGCCAGCAGAGAAGGATAGCAAACGGATACAAACAAGGCAGTTTTAAAAAAAGGTTCATTACAACGCATATGAACACCGGACAAACCAGTAAAGAACCCATAAAGGGCCACATGCGAGGCAATCACCGGGGACGAACCCCTACCATGTGTCTAACGCTGGGTGCATGGCAGACTGAGTTGCTACCACTATGCAGTTGTTACCTAAGTTTTCTCAATCAACCGGTTCAACAGTGCATTGTCTAACAAAGATCAACAGCCCATTGACCAAATCACAGTTAATTTTTATCAACAACTCAGATTCTAAGCTATTAGCACTTAGCCGATGACGATTCTTACACAGAGCAATACTGGTCAAGCTGAATGCACGCTCTATAGCTGCTGATGAAGCTTGGGGGGTCTTGGGCCGGGTGCACGTGCCGAGCGGTGGTATAAACTCCTCGCTGCTGGCGGCCCGGAGCGGATCTTTTCTTTAGTTGTTTTACTCGATTACTTGCGCAAGTGCTGTCACTATTTTTGTTTGGCAAGTTACTTGGCAGTTTTGGTAGATGCCTGCAACATATCGCTGCGCTACGTCCAGATTCAGTGCAGAAATCGTCGTTTTGCTGTTTTGGAGTATTTGGTGTCGTTTCACTGACCTGAGTGCATCGAACCATGATTGGCTGGCCGTAAACCAAACTCCGCCTTTTCGTGCAAAACAAGTCAGAATGTGCGCTATTGCCCAGGTGCAATCGATCGGTCAAGCTGAGTGCTTTGCGGAGCTCAGAGACAAAACCAGTCTGCACAAAGGCCAGGTAAAGGTGCTATCTCTTAACGTCCAGTCTCTGCGGCCGCCAGAGAAAATTGCGCAAGTGCGAGAGCTGCTGTTGCGCCAGTCTGATATCGATGTATTGTTGTTACAAGAGACGTGGTTGGACCCCAATGCGGCCACGTACGATTTAGAAATACCGGGTTTTATGCTGCTTACAAATAGCCGAGTCAGCAATGAAAGGGGTGGAGGCACGGCAGCATATGCAAGAATGCACTTGAAGCCAGAAAAGCAGCCAGACCTGACCATTCAAGCTACCGGCAAACAGTATGAACAGCTCTGTGTCAAAGTGTCACCGCGCAAAAACCAGCCGTT
This sequence comes from Sabatieria punctata, assembly GCA_030248155.1. Classification (NCBI taxonomy): domain Eukaryota; kingdom Metazoa; phylum Nematoda; class Chromadorea; order Araeolaimida; family Comesomatidae; genus Sabatieria; species Sabatieria punctata. Next base: position 19,356 of record JASANB010000290.1, read on the forward strand.
GGTGCTGCTATGCTGCTACCGGCCGCCTACCGTATCACTGCAAACGATGCTGGACGCTCTAAACAACACCACCGAACAACTGGCCACCAATCAGTCGTGCTACGCTTTTTTCGGTGACTTCAATCATGACCTGAGCAAGCCTGAGAATTATACGCAAAGTCTGCAAACGGTTCTCAATCAGAACAGTCTCACTCAGTCTGTGGCTCAGTTCACAAGACAGACTGAGCAGTCAAAAACGCTAATTGACTGGGTGCTACTGTGTGACCGACTCAAGTCATCATTTACTCAGGTGTACCAGAGTGGTATCAGCGACCACTTCTTAGTCTTCACGGCTCTCGATATTAGCCATCGCTACCCTAAATGGACTTGGAAATTGATGAGAAATTACAGAAAGATAGACAAGGAGGCTTTCTCAAATGACCTAATGGCTGCCGATTGGACGTCTGTTTTTGACGCGCTCTCCAAACACGATGTCGACCATGCTGCCACAGTGTTTTCTGACACTTTCCAAGTGGTCTTGGACGCTCACGCTCCAGCCAAACTGGTCCGAGCCAAATATGGCAGTTACCCATGGGTAAATGGAGAGATTCGCGCCTGGATGAAACTGAGAGATGAATTCCTCAAAACGGCTACCACTACTCGAGACCAAGCCGACTGGTGCGACTACAAAAGAGTGAGAAACTTCACCAGCTCGCTCTTTAACGAAGCCAAACGTGCATACTTCAGAGCCAAATTCGATGAATCTAAATCAAACTCCCAGAAACTGTGGCAAACAGTGCGCACCATCCTACCAAACAAAGCAGCCAATGCATTATCTGTGAGTGCGTTAGAAGATCGGATGCGAGCTTCTTCGTTTAACGAATACTTCGCACAGATTGGCCAGAAAACGGCAGAATCAGTGGCCAACAATGTACCTACTGATTCCGATCAAGTGGCAGCTGCCGTAAGACCAACAAATGAAGAGAAATTTGTATTCAGACAAATCACTCGTTCCGAATTCAACAAAGTGATGAACTCACTGCCAAAATTCAAGGCACCTGGTCGAGATGGTGTAAACGGGTTTGTGCTGCATTTGGCAATGCCGGTGATTGGAGATTTGCTGTACCAAATCTACAGTCTATCCCTGGAAGTTGGCACTTTCCCCTCTGCTTGGAAGCATTCAGTTGTAATACCTGTTTACAAGTCTGGCGCCATCGACAAACCAGAAAACTACCGCCCAATCTCGTTGTTGCCTCTGTTTGGAAAGGGTCTGGAGCGGTTTGTCTACAACCAATTGTACAACCATCTTGACAAACACCTCAGTACTCAACAGTTTGGCTTCCGGCGAGGTCAATCTACAGAACGAGCACTGCTACAAATCAGCAATTCGATCCAGACAGCCATGCATCAAAAGCAACTAACGACCCTTGTTCTTCTGGACATGTCCAAAGCATTTGACTGTGTCCAGCACAACATTCTCTGCGCTAAGCTGCAGCGGTACCAGATCATTGACCGAGAACTCCAGTGGTTAAGATCGTATCTCTCTGAGAGGCAGCAGTGTGTGAGGATTGGAAATGAATTCTCATCCCTCAAGCCTGTCTCTGCTGGTGTTCCACAGGGGTCCATTTTGGGTCCACTCCTATTCTTGGCCTTTGTCAACGATCTACCTCTGGTTGTGCAGCAAGCAAAGTGCACTATGTTTGCTGATGACGTGCAGTTGAGAATTTCATTCGGCACTGCAAGCGCTGTTCAACAGCTGGAGCACATGCAAAATGACCTCGATGCGGTCGCAGCCTGGTGCACGCGCAACTGCCTCAAAATCAATTCAAACAAGACTCAAGTGTTGACCATTGGCACCAAACAAAACAGACGTCAGCTTACTGCTCCGCCTAACCTGTCTCTTTTCGGTCAACAACTGGACAATCTCACTGAAGTCAAGAACCTTGGGGTGATTCTGGATGAGAATCTGAATTTTTTGCCGCACTTGTTGAATGTCACAAAACGATGCAAACAGGATATGTTTGCCATCAGACGTGTAAAAGCGTGCGTTCCCAGAGAAACCCTGATCAGAATAATCGAAAGTACAGTCTTGTCGAAGATGTACTACTGCCCTGCTGTGACTCAAGCAGCACCCCAATTGTACATAGACCAGACATTGCTCCGAGCTCTCAATTTGGCAGCGAAAACGGTCTTCGGCTTGCGCAAGTACGACCATGCCTCTGAGTGCAAACGGCAACTCTGCTGGTTGGAACCCCATCTGGAACTGAAGCGAAAGACTCAGCTGTTAGCCTACAAGCTGTTTTTGGAGCGCGATCCAGTGGGAGCAGTCGAGATCACAGACCACAGAAGATCTACTCGTCTAAACACAGTCCCAAAGCTGGTAGTGCCTGGCTATCGCACGGATGCCGCGCGACGCGCGTTCAGCTACAGAGCACCGACTCTGTTAAACGAGGCCTGTGAAAACCTCTCTGTTGATTTAACCACTCCAGTCAGTTATTTGAAGTTTAAATCTTTGCTCTCTAGTTATTATGGCGACAATTAGTCTTTATGTACTGTAAGCTATTCTTGATGCACCTTTAGTAATCATTGCACTTGCGTTCTCTCTATCGTTCGTCATGTTTTATTCGTACTGTACGTTTAATCCATGTGATTAGCCAGAAATGGCTATATCGTTCGATGAGATAAAGTCTAAAGTCTAAAGTTTAAAGGTATTGACGGAAAATCAATAGCAAAATCGAACAACTTAGGGAAAGCCAAATGCTGTTGTACCAACCAACAAAGTGGATCAGTTTCATCTACATCATGCTCAGCAACAAACTCCTTCTCATACAGCTCAATCTTTGTTGACTTGGACTTCAGCTGCACTTGGCGATCCTGAGTTCGAGCTACTCTTAGTGACTTTGTAGTCAAAGCCTGAGCCTGAGCTGGAAGAGAAGCCTATCTGGTTAAAACCAAGCTTGTAAGGTCCGGGCGGTTGGCAGGTGGGGGAACACACCTCCTCCCCGTCTAGTGGGGGTTTGTTTTCTACTACGCCGCGAAGTGATACTGTAACAACAATGTATCCATTTCAGCAAAGTTGTATGTCACGCATGTCAGAAACAACGGACGGCGCAAATCTAAATGGCATAAAATAACAAGCAAACATGCAAATGTACAGACTGCCATATAAATTCAGCCGGTAATACAGGAAAAATCAGTTATTGAAGTAGGGAATTCTGACATTTGAAAGATACTGTTTTGAACCTGAAAATCAAGTCCATGTTTAAGATTCAGGTTCAAGTCCGGCTCAAATAATATAGGTTCAGGTTCAGGTTCAAGTCCTCAAATTTCAGGTTAAAGACTTATTAATAAGTCAAGCTTCAGGTCGGACTTGCCAACAGTACATCATATATGGTGACGGTGCCATATGGTACCGGTACCTGGGCTAATGGCACCATATAATGGTACCCTACCTTGTCATTGGTACCTGTAACGATATTTTATGTTGTACCACTCTGTTCAGATTTCGTACCATATACGGTAGTGGTACCATATGGTACCGGCACCCAGACGTAGGCAAAGGGGAGCAGAGGGGGTTGACCCCCTCAGGCTCTGACCTACCCCCTCCCTCAGGCCAAATTTACCACCCCTCAGCCGAAATGCTAGCCCATGTCTGCTGGCACCCATAGCCATAAGGTAGGGGTACCATATTACATGCCGTACTAACAACACTACTCCGCATAATGTGCAAGGTGTTTGATGTTTTGATTGCAGAGTCAGAAATCGACCAAGGAACACTGCTGAAAATGGGAGAGGTTCTCTGTAAGAATACGCCACGCACCAATGCCAAGCTGCTGAAGAAAGTGCTAGGTCAGGCGCAGACCGGACAGTCCCTTCAGTTCTGACATCTTCGCTCCAGTCTATATGTATATATCACCCACCGGTCTGGGTCACCTAATTATTTTCTCTTCATTCGTTGGTTCGGTTCATATATCTATCCTATGCTGCTAATTGTAGTGTTAGAAATTCTCTTCTGTGTAACTTTGTCTTTTGTCGGTTAAAATTGCTCGAGCTAAAGACCTACAAATTTGAGCGTAAATGTGTGCGCTTCCTAATTGCAAGTGGTTTTGTTTGGTGGTTGGTGGACTAACATTGATAGCAACCTTTATTCGATTTACCTACAGTCGTTCTGCTGTCGATGTGGTTCGATCAAAGTAGAATTTATTGGTTGATACGGCTCTACAAGCAATGTTGTCACGATTTCCTGAATTGGTTGGCCCGACCCGGGTCAGTGGAGGTTTGACCGGGCCGGGGCTGCCATAATTTGGCAACTTTACCAAAATCATATCGATTAGTATGCGTTTATTTAATCAAATTGTTAATTTTATCCTTAGAAAGCCTTTCAAATGCGTTCTTGAGAGTTGATTTTTCAAAATTTTCTCGCTCTGATTGGGTAGTGGCCAGAGTAGGAAGTTTCAAACTAATTTTATGCTCAAAATACCTTTTGAATCTGTCTTTGAAACCTATAAATAAACTTGGTGGTCGGTTGAACGTCGCAGGGGGGCGGGGGTTGGTGTCGAAAACGTCAACGTTTTTTCGGTGCCTAGGAAGGTTTTGTGCTCAACTATATTACAAGGAAAACTCAACGCAGTTCATGTTTCCAACCACCAAAATGGTACTTCACAGTTAAAAAGTTTCTTTTTCACAGCTTCTACAGTCATGTCGATTCTACGATTTTATTGAAGATCTTCTGATATCGGACACAGTACCAAGTTTAGTCGGGGGGGGGGGGGTGTCAGTCAAAAACGTCGTAGTTTTTTAGGGGGGTTGTGCTGAAAACGTCGGGAGGGGGTGGGGTCCAAATTTTTGATTTTTTGAACGTCGTTTATGGACGGCCCCTAATCAAACTGCCTCGATTGTTTAGGCAATAGCCCAACAGTTGCTATTAGTGTTCCGACGATATCAAAATTATCGATATTTTCTGCTCAATATTGATCGATATCGATGTTTATAGTCATGCAAGAAAAAATTGAAAAATCATACAACTGCTTTTCAGTCAAGCATTGATGCAATCAACGATCTGATATGAAATGAGAAGGAAAAACGTTGACGTTTTCTACGTAGGTGCCTAAGCGTTTGTCTGCAACTACCTACGTATATTACACGGAAAACTCGACCCAATTCAAGTTTTCAACTGCCAAAATGGTAGTTTACTGTCGAAAGTTTCTCTTTCATTAACTTCTACAGTATATTTACACGTTATTGTACATTTTCAATACCGAGTTTAGTGAGGGTTGGTGTCCAGTCAGCCAAACCGGTTGTAGCGTTTTAGGAGGGTTGCACTGAAAACGTCTATAACAGTCAGGCACTTAACGCCGTTTATGGCACCGACACCCCAGACGGAATTCCCGCCCTATTTCTGAAAGAAACAGCTCGTGTTGTCTCGCCAGCTGTGCCAGCGCTCTTTAACCGGTCACTGGCTGAGAGTTGTGTACCGTCTGAGTGGCGGCTAGCTACAGTAGTACCTATACCCAAAATTCATCCACCACGGTGCCCTGCAGACTTTCGACCAATCTCCATACTGTCAATTCTGTCCAAAGTGTTGGAGCGCCACGTAACTGTGTTGCTGAAGCGATACCTGCCTCAGCTGGCTGTCAGACGGGTTTTTAGGTTATCAGCGGCTGACGATATCAGGGGGCGAAATGGACCGCGCAGGTCGGATCGAATGGCTGTACATGGTACGGCCCCTCCCGCCACATCGGATCGGATTGGATCGGAGGCATAGGAGAAAGATGGCGGCCAAACAGGTTCTGAGAGCGTGCGCCACAGCCGCCGCACGTTGCCTTGAACAACTGTACAATTGCAAATACTCGCTCAGTCTAAAGCTAAACGATCTACCTTTTGTGCCGCAATCATGAAAATCTTTCTACTTCTGTTGGTAACTGTTGCCGTTATTGAAACCAACTCAGGGCAAGAGAAGGACATAGATGCGTGTCAGTCAAAATTCTGAGCTCATTTATTGTCACTTTCGTTTGCTGTTTAGGCTTTGAGGAGTGCGAACGCCACCATCAGTTTTGCTCAAAGGAAGCCAAAGGCGATCCGGAAAAAATGCAGCACTGCAACTACGTGGGCGACAGATGCAACTTTGAATGCGAGCCCGATACCGGTGGCGAGATATTCCCCTCTGAGAAAGAGTTCAAGTGTGAGTATATCTTTTTGCATCATGTAGGGCCTGGGGCATGCTTGAAACAATCAGACACTTAACGCCGTTTATGGTACTACTGGCCCATATATGGTACCGCTCCCTTCAAATTTTCTACCACATATAGTGCCAGTCCAGTACCATGAACGGCGTCAGGTGCCTGGCTGTTAAAAGTGGCATTGATTCTGTGGCCACAACAAGTTGCTTTTATAGGTGACAACATCTGTGCTGAAAAACCCCGTTGTGACTGGAGGAATAAGAAGGACCAATGTGAACTTGACGACCTAAACTGTCGTCAGGAGTGTTTGGGCTATCCAAAATGGACCTTGAACGAGTTAAAATGTACAGTATGTACCTAATTTTCAAAAATCTATACATTTCTTCAACAGAACGCCTATGAAATCAATGTGTAATTTAGCGGCTTAGGGTTAGGTAAAGTGCGTGGGATATAAAAATACATGTAGTAGGGTTCCGGCGATATATCGATATCGACCCTTTTCCAATATCGATATAGATGTCGATATCGCGATATTTCGCATCGATATTTTCGATATGTTTTGTGCGGAAAAGTAGGAATAAGCAAAACTGACACAAAGTTTATTTCTCTGGAACAGTAAAAAATAACAGTTTTTCCTGGACAACTCAAAAATCGATGGTCTAGTCAAAACCTAACAGTGACTCTCAGAAACATCAATTTCTCGGCATTCTCAGCTTTCTGACAGGAACGCTTAGGTTCTTAGATGTCTGCAGCAACACAGAAGAGCTGCTCACTCCGCACACTTGAAGCAGCAGGAGGGCAGAATCAGACATGGGCTAGCATTCGGCTGAGGGGTGGTAAATTTTCAAATCCTGGAGGGGTACCGCCGGCTGATGGGTGGTTGAAAGGATGGTACGCAAAAAGTCCGATTTTTTTACTAAAGTCAAGCTTTTTTGGCTTATTTGTCATTAAAATAAGTTAAAATACGCTATTCTGTCTGAGCTCTTTACGCCTAATCAGGATGGGGCATCAGCCTGAGGGGTCAACCTTTTCATTGAAGGGCTTCAGAATGGTCACTACCTTTTCTGCGATTTTGTACTTGATTGATATCAGAACGATGATTGCATCAGTGCTTCACTGATAAGCAGCGAGAGCAGTTAAATTTTTTCAAATTTTCAAATTTTCTTGCGTAACTATAAATATGGATATTGATATCGATCGATATTGAGCTGAAAATATCGATACCGATATCGAATATCGTCGAATTTTGATATAGTCTGAACACTAATAAATAGTGCCGTATGTAAATCCGTACAGTGTGTGTGGTGTGACAACTATGAGAACTGTTTTAGGTCGCAACGGATGTAAAAAGAAGTCCAGTGATTGTCATCGGCAACTAACGAAAGACGCAGGAGGAGAAGAAGCTCCCGAGGAAGATGTTATGAAATGTGATGAAGACGAGAAGATATGTCAGGCCAACTGCCGACTTCCCCTGCCACCCTGTAACGCTGCAATGTGAACGAAGCCGTACTAACAATTTGGCCTGTCACTTTTTGTTATAATTGGTTAAAAGCAGTCTTGAACTGAAGTTTAGCTTCATTTATACGATTGTGCATCTCTGAAATGGCACAGCACTATCTTCTCAGTTGCCAACTACTGTAACTCTCCGCAAATCGGAAATAATCAGTTTTTCCAGTACAGGACTGGGTACTCACTCCCGTATCCCTTTGTAGATGAGCATACATTGTACGTACTCCAATTGGAGTAGTTTTGCTGCGGTTCGGTCAAACGGGAAGCAACACCGAGAAAAAGCCAACCGCAGCTGCTCTCACAAAGTTGCCATGAAGTTGGATGTTCAAACTGGAGCTACTCCCACTTTGGTGTGCTTAGACCTATTTCCTCAGAGAATTTCAATTTGTAGTCTTAATTTGTAATCAGAAATTTTCGAGAAAATAATTTGTAGTCTTAGTTTGTAGTTGTCAAATTCAGGCTCAAAAATATGTAGTCAAATTTGTGGTCAATTTGTTGTCAGATTGTCAAACTTGAGAAATTCGATATTACTGCGAATATTTGACAATTGAACAATCAGTCATAGTACGTAATACTTTTCTAAAGTAGGTACTGGAAACCTGTGTGGTATTTTACTCAGCCAAAAATCGCCATTTCTAATACAGTCAGGCACTTAACGCCGCTTAGCGGCGCGGAATAGAAAATTAAAAGTCACAGCCAAAAAGTGGTACAAAAAGGGTTACTTTATTTATTGGAATTGCTGAGAAAACTCATACTTGCACGCCATAAAGTTACTGGTCTTTGTATTACACACACACGTACACATTTGTCTGCACAAAAATTCTCATTGTCTCCTTTTCGATGAGTATACATACTGCACAGATACATAGAAAATTCCAATACATCTTGCCGTACACAAACAATGCACAATATGTGAATTTTTCTGTGCGTGCAGTATATTTTTATGTGTGTGCACAGTTCCTTAGTGGATTGATTGTTGTTATGCGTTTGTATGGCGTGTTTGCGAAACTATTGTAATCATAATACGTACCGCGCTTTAAAGAACAAATGCGTCTACGATAGAAACTATTTGGCCGGCCCCTTCTGTGCAAAATGCCCCGTTACGCATGTGTTTGCAACACACCAGTGGATTGGAAAGCTAGAGCTCAGTTGAAGCATTAGAAATCAGATGGGACAAGGTCTAACAAGCAAGCATCTCAGCATAACCCAGCATCATTGTCTGCGGTAGTACAGCATTACTCTTCCAACATGTTTCTTACAACAACAGTACTACTGTATTTGTTTGTGCTCTGCACTGATACCAAAATTCAAAGGCTGTCAAAACGAGAAGAGAAGCAGATTCTGCATAGATGTGGGCTGAAAAAGGTATCCGGGTCTCTTCATGCTTCAGTTTAACTTTATGTAAGTTTCATTTTAGGCCACAGCAGATCCAAACTGGGCTGTCAACATAGAGACCGTTTTGGATAAAACAGTAAATAGCGATGGTATGGTAAGCATGATTATTCTAGGTTTATCTATTCTAGATGAGTCAGCCAAAACCGTCGAAAAACATACCTAACATAATACAGGGTGTGCCAAAAAAAAACAACCCAGCAGAGTTTTTGCTGTAGCAACCGCAAATCTCAACCGATTTAAATCAATCCTTTTTTAGATGAAAGATAAATAAATTCTTGAAAGATTGATGTAACGTTTATTAAGATAGCTTGCTTAGTTCCTGAGATATTTTCCCTCAAATTCAAAACAGAGATTTTGGCAGTGAACAAGAGTGATAAACACAACCTAGCAGATTGTTTACTTTTCCAACCATGAATCTTAACCGATTTGAATGAATCCTTTTTTGAATGAAAGATTGATAAATTCTTCAAAGATTGGTGCAATTTTTATTGAGATTCACTGCTTAGTTCTTGAGATATTTGCCCACAAAGTCGAAACAGAGTTTGGCAGTGAACAAGAGCAATTCCGTTGCATTTCATAATAAAGCAGATTCCTACTGCTGGGGGCTAATGATACTTTAGTGTTGAAGTGAACCGAGTTTGTGTGTCACCGGTAAAGCCTCCAATAGCCCTCAGCAGTAGCAGGAATCCGTTTTATTACGAAGTTTAGCGGAATAATAAAAATTCCCTCTTGTTCACTGCCAAAATCACAGTTTTGATTTTGAGAGTGAATATCTCAGGAACTAAGCAGAGTACATTAATAAACGTTACATCAATCTTTCAAGAATTTATTTATCTTTCATTTAAAAAAGGATTCATTCAAATCGGTTGAGATTTGCGGTTGCTACAGCGAAAAATCTGCTGGGTTGTTTTTTTTGGCACACCCTGTATATGTAAGACTCTCGAAGTTTTTGTCCAAAAACAAAACGTGCTTGCGAATGAAATATGTGTATTAGTAGTCCAATCTACAGCGACAAATTGCTTCTGAGTTGACGAAAAAGTAGAAGAAATCAAACTGCTATACCGTGGGAATGCATCGCACGACCGGTAATTGTCGGGAGTTTTCCCGAAACTCGTGGACACGACTGCAAATTTTACAAATTTACGGCCCTTGCAAAAGCTTGAAATTTTCGTACTCGAACAGTACCGCCCCACACCGATATTACCGATTTAGATTTACGTTTGTGCTTAGTTTACTCTTAGGCTCAGGTTTAGAATCAGGATTTATTTTAAGCATTAGTTCATGCTCTAGCTTAGCTTTAGACCTATGGTGAAGCTCAAGTTAAACAGATCAGTCTGGGGGCAAGTGGTCTTGTATGATTCACCAGACGACGTCGTCGTCGCGTCAGTTAGCCTTTACTTGCATCCTGGTCGGACCGTAAATTTCCATGCTACCGTATCTACTGAATAAATTCCCGTCGAAAGCGTAAACGATTTTAGCGAATAGGGCCTGTGATAGATTCCCTTGTTATGCACTGTAGTATTATTGGTTATTTATTTTATTTAGGAGACGAGGCCATTTCCCAGTGCACTGGCGTGCTGATATCTAGCAGACATGTGGTGGCACCAGCTGACTGCTTCCACAATTTTCAGCAAGTCAATGGAACCAAACAGTACCAGCATTACGTTTAGGCACAATTGAACCGTTTAATTGCAACAAACTGTTTGCTGCAGATTTACAACTAAAACCGACGGGCTTCCAATGGTCTCCATCTATTTTAGTGGAGGAAAGCTGCTGACCATATCTGTACACAATTTCTAATTTCTTTTTCTGTTTTCGTTCAGCTTCACAGTAGGGCTCAAAAACTGTTGTCACCACCATATTCATGTAGTACTGTAGATCATCCGCTGAAGGGAAAGGGCTTGAAGAAGTGGGACGGGTTGTTTGTAAGTCTTGTAAAACCACGCTACAAGGTTCTTTGACGCTCAGCAAGTTCCAAAGTCGATTTTGGTTGTCCTCTCTTAGCTTTACTTTTGATAGATTGTAACTGAAATAAAATAGGATTTCAGCATAAAAATAGGAATTCTACTTAATAGAAAACGTTAGAAATATCTAGAAACTCTTTTCTCCCTCTGCTCTGCAGTGCAAGTGTGTGTGACTATACAGGCATCACCCGGAGCGGTTCATGAGGCATTTCTGAGCGGTAAGAACCGAGAAGACCAAGTGTTTTCATTGGTCTACCGCAACTGGGCCATTCTCCAACTGGAAAAGGACCTGAGCCGTTTCAAAAACACAACTGCCGCTTGGAAATCAGGCAAAATCGCTCCAATCTGCTTAGTTTCACCTGATAGCGATTACCGACCCACAGATACTGTGGAAGCAGTAGCAATAAAATGTATACACGAACTTGATTCATAGTGCTCTGTATAATAGAGAACCTTCTGTTTCAGACAACTGCCATGAAAACTGTACCTTTATACAAAACTACAGCATTGTAAACTGCCCAAATCTGAACAACAAAAAGATTAGTGAGAATGGTTTTTGCCTTCAAGGGCAAACGGTAAAACTGGCCGGCCAGCTGTCATTTCTTTGTAGAACAGTCTTCCTTTATAGACAAATCGTCCAATATTGCAATGGGCCATCCCTGACTGTAATAAAACAGCACTAGCTGGATTTGAAGTGATATGGTCGAAAGGTTATGCCTTTATTACGCGCATTATAAAACGTGCGTTCATAGAATGGATCAGGTACTGGACCAACGTACCATTCATTTCACCACAAAAACCAAAGCCATCGGCCACTGTTCTGAAAGTCAAGTTTTGTCCAGGACAAAGTGGAAGCCTAAAGACAGTTTCACAATGCACACTTAACAAGACTAGCTACTTGATAAACATCTATCTAAGTGAACCCGGAAATTCCAACAAAACAGAAGTGGAAGCTTATCTGGACACAGGAAGTGAGACATCTTGGGTGAAGCAAGCATACTGGCATCCTTCTGGAACATCTGCTAATCAAAGCCAACAAACATATAATGTGACCTATGATGATGGGGCAAGAGTATCTATTCGGTAAGCATTGCAACACTGCAACACATTGAACTTGAACACATGGAGGAGGAGGAAGGAGGAAGAAGGAAGGAGGAAGGAGGAGGTCGATGATGATGATGATGATGATGATGATGATGATGATGATGATGATGATGATGATGATGATGATGATGATGATGATGATGATGATGATGATGATGATGGGGCAGCTCAGTATACGCTATGGGGCCAATGCTGAGTGGACTATAAACAGCCCCAGGTGCAACGGGGCCAGTCCCTAAATGGTAACGCCCCATTCCGGGCACATAGCCTTGTTCCTGTTGGCTACGTGGTTGTTGGCCTCCAACTCATGCTTGGACTGTCGGCACTAAACCGTCCCGGATGTCCATTGGGAATTTGCCCATCTGCCACTGATGATGCCTGGAGTTGATGGTTTAATGTGCAGCCGGGCCACCCATATCTCGACTGTGCGACAGATGGACCCAGTGGTGCAGAAGTCTCGGCCGCCCGACTTTTTCAGCTTGAAGAAGTGGCAAGATGACGATGACAATGACGATGACAACGACAATGACAATGACAATGACAACACGACTATGACGACAGACAACAATGACAATGACAATGACAATGACAATAACAATGACAATGAAGAAGAAGAAGATGATGATGATGATGACAATGACAATGATGATGATGATGATGACGATGACGATGACAATGACAATTGACAATGACGATAACAATGACGATGACAACATGACACTGACAACATGACAATGACGACAACGACAACAATGACAATGACAATGACCATGATGATGATGACACTTACAGATTCTACAATGCTCATTTGTCCTTTACTCCTGGAGCCAGCACTGCAGATGTATTTGACATGAATTTTGGACTGGTTGTGGATTCATTCAATGTTCACGATAAAGCTGCACTGGGACTAGGTTACCAATCCATTACTCCGAACCGAAGTAGTCGGTACCCTCAACCATATCAGCTGGTTGATAAGCTCACTGACACGGTGACAGTACAAGACATAGGTTCCGTTGATTTAATTTATGTTTGTAGTTATTTTCCTTGTGGGTTAGCGACCCTCCCCCAGGCTACACTGCAAAGCAGTACCTTGTACGCCCTGCTTACTTTGGAGTGAACAGAGGACTTCCTTGCTTTCACCAAAACACCTATGTAACTGCGCCATCATATGAAAATGCAGCCGGAAAGGGCTGGCACCTCCGAGATACAATTAGAGTAAGTTAATTCATTCAAGACAACTAACTGGCAATTGAAGCGTTCAGACGAAGAAGTGCCTCAGTCCATAAATAGATGAAACGAGAAAAACGCGTTCAAAGTTTTCGGCCAGCCTGAAATAAATTGTGCAAAATGCTATGGCCTAAAGCGTATTATGCCAAAAGAGGCCCATACCAGTGCTACTCTGCACCTGAGTTTGGGCCACCACACGTTTCCTGATTTGGATATTTTTAAAAATTTGTGATAGTGGACTTAGGCTGTTTTAAGGTCTAAACCACAAAACAGCCTAAGTCCATAGTCACAAATTGAAAAAAGATCAGTAAGAGTAAGTTAGCGGTTATAGCTAGTAGGCTTGATTGCCCAGAACTCTGGGTAGCGGACTAGCAATCTTGCCATCAATCTGCAGCTTAAAAGTAGAGCTACAATAATCTGAAATGTAAAACCTACATTGAACGATTGCAGAATAAGGAGCCAAAAGGTGGCGCAAGGCCCATTTTTGTCTTCAAAAGCGGTATTTGGTCAAAGTTTCTTAAACTAGTCTATCGGTACTCAAGGCACCCGATTTTTAAGTCTAAATAGTGATTATTGAATGAGAAATTTGATTTCAAAATTTTATCAACCTTAGTAAATGATGGAAAAATTTGTGATTTTCAGCCATTAGCTAATTTACTCCAGAACCTATAGGCCTACGCCAGCGTTCTTGCCACCATTCTGTAGCTTAAGGATAGCGCTACAATAATCCGAAATATAGAGCATAGATTTTAGGGGTTACAGAAAAAGCTATTGGGGCCGAAATGGGGTCGAAAATTTTTTTCTTCAAAAACGCAATTCGACCGATGCTTCTTAAAGTAGTTAAAAAGCACTCTAAAACCCCCGATTTTTAAGTAAAAATTCTGATTAATAAGCCAGAACATCAAATTCGAAATTTTGATTTAAGAGTTTAGCAGGTCGATTACTGTATCCTCGAATTGAAGCATCAAATCTGGGATTCCTTTTCAGGGGTTTGAGAACTCGGCTGTAATATGTATGAGTGTATCAACTTTCAGCTGTCTAGGCCAAAGTTCTAATTTTGTGTGTGAATATTGAGGTTCTTGACTTGGACTTAGGCTTTTCTTCAACTGAATTTCGAGCACTGTTAAAAAATTGCGTTGGTGTAACTTATGACATAGATTGTTTTCAGATTAACTGATCTGTATTTAACATGTCTATAGTTAGGGGAATGTGCTGCCGAGTAGAACTCAATTTTTTCAAAAAGTGGACTGAGGCATTTCTTCGTCTGAACGCTTCAATTGGTCTTTGCACTCTTATCTCTCTCTCTTCCAAGGGTTAAAAATAAATACAGGATTAATGAAGGGTAGAATTTTCGCTAGAGAGTGGATCAATTTTGTTTAGATCTCCATCAGACTGGCCAACAACAGCATGCTTACATTTGGTTTTGAAAACTTTACGGTTCTCTATGACACAGGGACATCAGACATAATTCTGCTGGAGAGTACTGTTGCTCAGCTCAACAGTATACTGAACACGACGGTTCCTGGTTTTCGGCTCGAAGCTCAAGCATCAGCAGAACATACCGCCTTTCCATACCTACCAGTGATCACGTTGCAACATGTGTTCAAGCAGTTCACGATTGGACCCGAGACCTACATGCTACGCATTGGACCTCTGAGCTCTACCTACCTGTTGTTTGGAATCAGCTCGGATCCGGACAAAATAGTTGTTGGAACACCTTTCTTCAACAAGTTTTATACAGAGTTCATTCGCGTGGGCAATTCCTACTATATTGGAATTGCTGAGAAAACTCAGACTTGCACACCCTAAAGTCGATTTCAAAATGTTTGGCAGTGACTGAAAATTTGAAAGCTAAAACCAAAGTGTGCATGATTTGAAACTTTTTACTGAAAGCACTGTTGAAGTTTGGAATATAATAGGGTTTAAATTTGTACATTTGTGGATGACCAAGCAATTTTCGTTTGTGTAGACAGTATTCAGTGTTTAAAAGCCGGGTATTGACCCTATACTATCTATGCGCCACATCGAATGTATGGTTATCGGCAAAAAAAACTGGAATCAAATTGAATGGTTAGATGAGAACCGTTCTGACCGATCGTCAGTAACATAGTATTACGCAAGTAAGCCATGGACCATTTGATAGGTCGGCCGGCGCACCTCACACTGGCGATTGCGCAATCAACGGCCAAACGCGTGTGGTGGCTCAGAGATGGTTCGCCCAACTGATCAGCTAACCGCCCTCCAATTAGCCAGCCAACTCAGACAAATTGTAATTCCCATATCTTCCCGTGATCACCTTTGAACACAACTCCAGGGATTTCTCGATTGGACAGGAGTCCTTCGGGACTAGCGCTAAATTCCCAGTGAATCTTGATTCCCATACAATTCCCAGATGACTCATTGGGAATTTGCTAGGATTTCCGCCCTTTTTAAGTGGAGCGTCTGCGATAGAAACTGGAGGCTAGGGCCCTCTTTTTGTGCAAAATGCCCCATTATGCGCGTGTTGGCAACACACCAGTGGACTGGAAAGCTAGAGATCAGTTGAAGCATTCTAAATCAGACTGGACAGGATCTAACGAGCAAGCATCTGAGCATAACCCATGATTGCTTGCCTGATAGCTTGCGGTAGTACAGCATTACTTTTCCAACATGTTTCTCACAACAACAGTACTACTGTATTTGTTTGTGTTATGCACTGATACAAAAATTCAAAAGCTATCAAAACGAGAAGAGAAGCAAATACTGCATAGATGTGGGCTGAAAAAGGTCCCCGGGTCTCTTCATGCTTCAGTTTAACTTTACGTAAGTTTCATTTTAGGCCACAGCGGATCCCAACTGGGCTGTCAACATAGAGACCGTTTTGGATAAAACTTTAAATAGCGATGGTAAGCATGATTGTTGTCATAGATTTATCTATTCTCGGCCAATCAACCAAAATCATCAAAGAGCATAACAATTTAAGACTGTCAAGTCGAGAGTTTTGCCCAAAAACAAAAGGTGATTGCGAATACAATACGTATGTGTTTATAGCAGCAAGAAGCGTAGGGTCAGAAGACAAAAAATCCTTCAAATTCGATATTTTGGCAGGACATCGTAATATAATGTGTTTCTGCATGCCCCAAAAATGCAAGATTACAAAATTACATTGTGATCGTGGGGAATTTTCGATAAAAATTGCACTAAGCTGGACAAAAACACTGATTCCAAATACCTACCTAGGTATTCCCAAAATAATTTGTATATCCGATATGGGTATTTATTAAAATACCTGGAATCGGTAGGTATTTATTGGGTAGGTATTCCCAGAAACACCCATTTTCGGTATGGGTTCGGTGTACCCAATCAACAGTACCTGTACTGTATGCAGTATTGTTTACTCATTCATTTAGGAGACGAGGCCATTTCGCAGTGCACTGGCGTGCTGATATCTAGCCGACATGTGGTGGCACCGGCTGACTGCTTCTACAATTTTCAGCAAGTCAACGAAACCAAACAGTGCGCTACCATCACTTGATTCAACCCGTTTAATTGCAAGAAACTGTTTGCTGCAGATTTACAACTAAAACCCACAGGCTTCCAATGGTCTCCATCCATTTTAGTCGAGGAAAGCTGCTGACCATATCTGTACACAATTTCAAATTTCTTTTCCTCTTTTCGCTCAGATTCACAGGGAGGGGTTGAGCAGTGTGGTGCATTTTGAAAATTTGAAACTAGGTAAAGTAATACTAGGTAAAGTCGTCATCTAATAAACTAGGTAAAGTAATACTAAGTAAAGTTCTCAGCTAAGAAACTAGGTAAAGTAATACTAGGTAAAGCCCAGAAAAACTAGGTAATACTAGGTAAGCCTAAAACGCTTGAAATCAAGTCAAAATATAATTTTTGGTTGAATAGAACAATGATGAAGTTAGTGGAGTTAAAATTTACGAAATTTGACACATTTCAAATAAATATTTGTATTTTATTGATCAAATAAGTCAGAAATTCATTCTCTGGGCCACTGTAATTGTGGGAAAGCCGGAAATTTGAAGGTTTGCTGACTGAAAAAAACCACGTAAAACTGAAAATAGCAAACTAGGTAAACTTGTTCTACCTAGAAGTACCTAGTTATGTGGATTTAAAACTAGGTAAAGTAAAACTAGGTAAAATAGAGTAACCAGCAACTAGGTAAAGTAAATCTAGGTACTTTTCCCGAATATTAACTAGGTAATACTAGGTATACCTAGTTACCTAGTTACCTAGATAAAAAGTGCACCACACTGGGGTTGAGACGGGGTGCATCTGCATACATGTTAGTGATGTAAAATTATGGAATTTGAATTTCAATTCAATTACAATTAAATTATGGGCTCCATTTTTAATTTCAATTAAATTAAATTAAATTAATTGAAATAGTTTTCCATTATTTTCAATTACAATTATATTTTCAATTAAATTATGGAACCTCGGAAAATTTCAATTATCCAATTTTTTTCAATTATTTTTTCAATTTTTTGAAAATTGTTGTATTTTTCTGTTAAAAGGCAGTAACAGTGACCAAGGACTTCGAAAAATGTCCATGTAAAAGCTTACAGACACCTGGTTAGCCTGTTATCCAAACAGGCAAGAAAATTTTAATCTTTAAGAACGCATAAAATGACATTCTGGGGTAAATTTACAGATATTTCATTAGTTTCAGTACTTAATGTAAAGGTTTTCAGCATTTTTGAGCAACATCACTTCCTAGGTACCTTCGCCAAAACCCACCATACACCAACAAATCACTGTTGTGACTTTTACAGTCAGGCACTTAACGCCGTTTATGGTACCGACACCATTATAAGGTGCCGGTGGTGGTGCCCCCAAGTTTGGAGCCCGTGGTGGTACCATACGTACACGGTACGGTACCATATATGGTACCACTACCCTAGGTACCGGTACCATATATGGTGCCCCCACGTTCGGCGACTGTGGTGGTACTAGATATGGTACCCCCACGTTTGGAGGCCTGTGGTGGTACCATACGTACACGGTATGGTACCATATATGGTACCACTACCCTAGGTACTGGTACCATATATGGTACCGGCACCTTATATGGTGTCGGTACCATAAACGGCGTTAAGTACCTGACTGTTTTATGAACTACGAAATAAAAAGCAGAGCATAAAATATTACCAAACAAAGTAAGGTCAGTTTAAAGAGGTGACATACGTTAAATAGGTTTTTTGTTTGAAGTCATTAGCGCCGTCATCATTAATACTTACGCATTTCCTTACATTCACCCCAGCAAATAATTGAAAATATAATTGAAATTCCAGGCGAATTTCAATTAAATTACAATTAAATTATGGCCCAACTTTTGAATTTCAATTAAATTAAATTAATTGAATTGAAATTAAAAACGGGCCAATTATGCGAATTTCAATTACAATTAAATTAATTTTTTACATCACTAATACATGTAAACGGGGTTACACACGACTTGCGCCAGACCCCCCCCCCCCGATCGGAGGCTTCCCGCGGAGACGATTTTTGCTACCCCTTCGATTTTGTGGCAAGTAATTTAAGTTCAGACACCAACATTCCTAAATTTGCCTTTTGAAAATTTTTAGCCAAAAAATTGCGATTTTTGCGGGTTTTGAGCGTTTTTATACTCCCATCGGCGAATGACCTGTTACATGTATGACGGGGTCAAAGTCTAACCACACTACATGGTTCATTGACTGACGCTCTGTAAGTTCTGAATTCGATTTTCATTTCGCTGTTCTCTCTTAGCTTGTCGTTATAGTTTTGATAGCTTTTAACCAACTCAAATAGGATATGAGGGAAAGAAGTTCCATCAAAAGCATACAGGTCATCGGCCGAAGGGGCAGGCTGGTTGGGGGGTTTTGGCGCCCGCCGGGGGTCTGAGCCTAAGTTCTAGGGAGGGGGTTGGGCATTAAAAAACGCTTAAAAATCGTCAAAAATCGGTAATTTGGGCTCAATACAGCTTAAAAGTGCTGTTTTACGGGCAATTTTGGCAATTTTTGTGTCTGAAATTGTAAAAAATTGCAAAAATTTGCTCAAAAAATTACTAGTGTTTCCGATCAAATTAAAATTAAATAACAAAATTAAATTGTTTTGGCCAAGATCACCAAGTAAGTAGCAATTTAATAACAAATTAAATTTCTCGCGATGACTGTCAAACAAATTAAAATTATATTAAATTTCGTAAAATTGGGCTAGAATTTTGATACAAATTTGATATGAATTTGATATAAATTTGCTTGGTTTGGCAGCTTCACTAACCAAAGTCTGGCTACAAAACAACAAGTTCAGTCCAAAGATGACCTTGTTCATGCCTATAGCAACGATATCAACTCATTAAATGCTATTTTGTAGACCATTTGTCGCCATCTAAGGAAAGGTCAACTCATTTTGGACTGACCCGACCCAGGTTTTGGGCTGTTTTTCTCAGGAATTTAGTATTGATTTTAGCAAATTTATATTTAATTCATAACAAATGACAAATTTGTATCAAATTAAATTTCGGAATTGGATTACCAAGCAAATTAATAGCAGGTTATTTTCTGCTGAAGGCTGAAGAAGCAATTTAATAGTTATTTAATTTCAAAATAAATTTACTCGGAAACACTAAAAATTACTTGCCAGAAAAGTCAGAAGGTGGTCGGAAAAATCGTGTCGGGGTTTCCATCCGGAGGGTCTGGCGCCTAAGTCGGGTGGGGGCAGACCCCCTGTTACATGTACGATCAAAAGTACAGGCACAGGGTGTGTCAAAAAAAACAACCCAGCAGAGTTTTTGCTGTAGCAACCGCAAATCTCAACCGATTTGAATGAATCCTGCTTTAAATGAAAGATAAATAAATTCTTGAAAGATTGATGTACCGTTTATTAAGATAGCCTTCTTAGTTCCTCAGATTTTTGTCCTCAAAATCAAAACAGAGATTTTGGCAATGAACAAGAGTGATAACGAACAACCAAGCAGATTTTTTACTTTTGCAACCCTGAATCTGAACCGATTTGAATTAATCCTTTTTTGAATCAAATACTGATAAATTCTTCAAAGATTGGTGCAATTTTTATTGAGATTCACAGTTTAGTTCTTGAGATATTTGCCTTCTAAGTCGAAACAGATTTTGGCAAAGAACAAGAGCGATTCCGTTGCATTTCATAATAAAGCAGATTCCTACTGCTAGGGCTAATGATACTTTAGTGTTGAAGTAAACCGAGTTTCGTTGTCACCTGTAAAGCCTACAATAGCCCTTAGCAGTAGCAGGAATCCGTTTGATTACGAAGTGCAGAATAATAAAAAAATCCCTCTTGTTCACTGCCAAAATCACTGTTTTGATTTTTAGAATTAGAATTAGAAATGTTTTTCTCAAGTTTCGATTGTTCTCTTTCGATGTCGTTTTCAGTTTTTTGAATTGGTCCCAAGTTATTTCAATACCCATATAAATCTTTAAATCGCCATTGTATCATATTATACCTCTCTAAAGTTGACCAAAAATGGGCTTTTTGCCTTTTGTTTGCTTGCAAAAGTTTGGGGGTCCATAATTTGGAACCGTTGGACTTACAATCAATACAAATACAGGGCGTGTCAAAAAAAACAACCCAGCAGAGTTTTTGCTGTAGCAACCGCAAACCTCAACCGATTTGAATGAATCCTGCTTTAAATGAAAGATAAATAAATTCTTGAAAGACTGGTGAAGGCCCTATTAAGATACGATGCTTAGTTCCTGAGATATTTTCCTTCAAACTCAAAACAGAGATTTTGGCAGTGAACAAGAGCGATTCCGTTGCACTTCACAACAAAACGGATTCCTACTGCTGAGGGGCAACAAGACTTTTACAAATGAAGTAACCAGGCATGTGTGGCACCAGAAAAACCTCGTTACGTTAGCCCTGAGCAGTAGGAATCGGTTTTATTATGAAGTGCAACAGAATAATAAAAATCGCTTTTGTTCATTGCCAAAATCTGTTTTAACTTTGAGTGCAAATATCTCAGGAACTAAGCATCGTGTCTTAATAAAAGCTTCACCAAACTTTCAAGAATTAATTTATCTTTCATATAAAATAGGACTCACTGAAATCGGTTGAGATTTGCGGCTGCTACAGTAAAAAACCTGCTGGGTTGTTTTAATCTCTGTTGTGCACTGTCAAAATCTCTGTTTTGATTTTGAAAGCAATTATCTCAGGAACTAAGCAACGCATCTTAATAAAAGCTAAACCAGTCGTTCAAGAATTTATTTATCTTTCATTTAAAGCAGGATTCATTCAAATCGGTTAAGATTTGCGGTTGGTACAGCAAAAAATCTGCTGGGTTGTTTTTTTTTTGACGCACCCTGTATATAAGAAAGGTCTGACGCTCTCGCGCGCTTACTAGGTTTCAGCATAGAGTTCTGCTTAAAGCGTTAAAAGAGCCTCTTAAAACACTTTTCTCCCTCAGTGTAGTGCAAGTGCGTGCATGTGATTGTGCATGCAGGCATTTTTTAACATTTTAAATCAGGCATCAAATGGAGTGGTGCACGAGGAATTTCTGAGCAATAAAAACCGAAAAGACCAAGTGTTTTCATTGGTCTGCCGTAACTGGGCCATTCTCCAATTGGAAAAGGACCTGAGCCGATTAAAAAACACAACTGCCGCTTGGAAATCAGGCAAAATCGCCCCTATCTGCTTAGTTTCAACTCGAAGCGACTACCGACCCACAGATACTGTAGAAGCAGTAGCAATAAAATGTATACCTATGTTAGCGCATAACCCCGTCGCCCGTATACATACATAAGTCTGCCGACGGCGGCCTTGAGGAAGAAGAAGTTTACTTCCCAGACAATGCACAGTATATACGCACAATATCACAAATACTCTACATTGCAGATCTTTGACAAGGGAAGAAGGACTGAGTTAGCTCAAGGCTGTTTTATCCTCAGCCCTATCATACTTATCCTAGTTATTCTGCAGTTGGACAAATTTCAGACCCTTTGCCCAATCACCCGTCATCTTGGCCATGGGTAGTTTATGCTATCCCGTGTGTTATGTCGGCCCCGATTCCGAAAGGACAAAAAGTTGCATCAACAGTCACCTTCTTGGTTGGCCTCCCTCCAAGCTATCATAGTTCTATTAGAAAAAAACCTAGTGTGAAGACAATTATACTGTGCGAACCAGTGGCGTATCCAGGGGGTGTAGGGTGTATACACCCCCCTTTGCGGTGGAGGTAGGAAGAAAAAGTCTGTCAAAAATATAAGAAACTAATGAATTATGTAGTAAAACTGTCTATTTTGTGCTCAGAATGCCTTCTAAATGCGTTTTTGAAGGCCAAATTTTCAAAATTTTCTCGCCCCGGTCAGGCAGAAGCCCAACCAGGCCATTATAAACTACTAAAACGTGCAATTTCTGTTAATTTTAAGCTCGGAATGCGTTTTAAACGCGTTTTTGAAGGCTAATTTTGCTAAATTTTCTTACCCTGGTTGGGCAGCGGCCCAACTAGGCACTGCTGCCCAACCAGGCACTTTCAAAATTTTACATCCCCCTTTCCAAAATCCTGGATACGCCACTGGTGCAAACCTATGTAACGGTATTATGCAGTGCCTACTACTACTGTTGTTTGGGTATGGGATTTTCAGGAATCGGTTCGGTATGGGTAGGTATTTTTCGGCATACCCAGGAATCGGTTCGGTATGGGTAGGTATTCGCAAAAATACCGGTATGCTGAACTCTCAATGGAAGAGGGTTGCATAGCCTGTGGGGACAAGTGCCGAACACTCGTTCCAAGTTTCCTGCGCAAAACTCTCCTGACAAGAGCACACAAAGGTCATCCTGGCATCGTTCACTTCAAATGGAAGCTACGAGAAACGTAATGGCGGCCAGGGATGGACAAAGAAGCAGAAGCCTTCGTGCAGCATTGTGCACCACGTCAAGACTCTGGAAGGTGTGACCCGAAAGTTCACATGCCTGCCATGCACCTCCATGCCCTGGACAAACCATGGGAGGAAGTTTCGATTGATATAACTGGTCCATTTGTTGATGCACCAAAGCACCAGCAATACATCGTTGTCATAATCGATCACTACTCGCGTTTCCCTGAGCTACTCTGCACAACCAACATCACAGCTGGTAGAATTACCAAGTGGTTGGCAGAAGTCTTCAGTTGCTATGGGAATCCAGCCAAGTTGATATCTGACAATGGGCCACAGTTTGTATCTGCACTCTTCAAGCGGTTTTTGGAATGCCGCGATATTCTGCATCAGTTGATACCAGTCTACCGTCCACAGCAGAATGCTTTTGTGGAAGTGTTCAATCGCTACATCAAGCATGGAGTGCAAACGTTTGCAAAAGGACAACTGTTATGGTACGATGGTTTGCTGGAGTTACTTGCGCATTTTCGAGCAACGGCACATGCAAGCGATGCTCCTTCGCCTGCAGAACTCTTCTTCATATGCAAATTTCGTCTGGATTTCGAAGTTGTGCATTCAAGAAGGAGGGAAGAGAGAAAGCAAGCTGCTCAGGATGAAAACAATGGAAGCCAGACCCAGCCAGAAGAAAACATCGCAAACCACAGAAGAGAGCCATACAGGATCAGTGACAGAGTATGGGTGAAACGGCCTCACACACTAAAAGGACGCAGTCCATGGTCAGAGCCACTCACTGTTGTCAAAGTGATGGGGATTGGATGTACAAACTGTCAAATGGTCAACTCTGGAATGCACGCCGCATGAGACGAATCTGAGATGATGAGCCAATGAATATCGTGTCTGAGTGCACTGCAGAACCTCAGAGAGTTCAAGAATCATCTCCAGTTTTGCCACGCCGATCGCAGAGAGCCACCAAGGGACATCAGCCTTGCCGCTACTCTCCCAGTAACTACCCATGATATGTTGGTGTCATTTAAAGGAGAGGGGTGGTTGATTTATCGGCGCATACAGCATAGGTTGTTGCTGCGCCCGCTCTGTGTGTACGTCCATTTATCAGACATGCCTCCGCACACTGTTGTTATTAATAGAGAGCCGCAGCGACCTGGCCTCAGCCAGGCTGGAGCCAGTCTAGTGTAATGTAAGATTGTTGACTGGTCGCCTACTATAAAAGACCATTGTTGATTACTCTCTCCTTCCACCACACACCGACCTGCAGCAACTCTAAAGCCACTCGCCACTGACACAGCAATGCTCTAGCGTGCAATAAGCAGCTTGTTTACGTCTCTGCCTTTGGTGGCCTTTTGGTGGCACCTGTTTGCGCATTGGACAAAATTTGGCGTTTGGTTGAGCATTTTGTGAGCAGGACTGTACAATATAGGGGCGGCCGGGTTATGCGCTAACATATACATAGTCATAGTCCTCTGTAGAACAGAGCACCTTCTGTTTCAGCCAACTGCCACCAAAACTGTACCTTTGTACAGAACGACAGCATTGTCAACTGTCCAAACCTAACCAACAAAATGATTAATCAGAATGCCATTTGCCTTCAAGGGACAATGGTAAAACTGGCATATTTGATTGTTTGTAGACCTGCTTTCTTTTTAGGCCAATCGTCCCATTTTGCAGTGGGCCATCCCTCGGTCTAACAAAACAGCATTAGCTGGATTTGAAGTCATACGATCGAAAGGTTATGTCTTTATTACTCGCGTTATAAACCGTGCTTTTATGGAATGGATCATCTACTGGACGAACGTACCATTCATTTCGCTGCAAAAACCAAAGCCACCGGCCGCTGTTCTGAAAGTTAACCTTTGTCCGGGACAAAGTGGAACCCTAAAGACCATTGCACGGTGCACGCTGAATACCACTTTATACTGGACAACCATTTACCTGAGTGAACCAGGCAATTCCAACGTAACAGCAGTCAAAGCTTATCTGGACACCGGAGCTTCTAAATCTTGGGTAAACAAAGGCTACTGGAGTCCTTCTGCAACTCCTCTGAGTAAACGACTATATTATGTGAGATATAATGATGGCGGAAGCGTATCTCTCAGGCAAGCACTCCGTAACATACATGGCGGCCTAAGGGGAGGGTTGGGGCTTTCCGTCAGAAGGGTGAATCCAAATTTCAAAACGAGCTAAAACTCCTGGAAATACGTTTTAGGTAATCGTCTCATCAGGCTTAATAATCGCTATTTTAAGAGTCGGTTTATATAAGGGTCGACTCTTCCCGGACAAATCTCAACTTTTTGTCTCCGATTTGGCTGAAATTTTGTATTTTGGTTTAGTTTGACCTAAAAAGACATTTTATCACCTTCCGGGCCATTTTTGAGAGGGTCACTTTTTCGACCCTCTCACAGATTTCGAGTCATAACTCGGGACCAAATGACCGTAGGAACTTGCGAATTGCATATTTAGAATCAGAAAAGTATTCTCTTTCAAATGACACCCTACTCGACTTCATTGCAGAGAAAAAGTTTTTTCGAACTCCTTCCGTGACCGATTTGACCCCTCCGCCATCGAGTGTCCAACTATTTTATTTCATGGAAATGTAGCGCTATGTTTTTGCTTTCGATTAAAGACAAAAAATCGAGAAAAAAAAAGTACCCCCAAATCGAGTTTTTGGGCCTTGAAAGTTGAAAATCAAAAAAAATTTCCTTATAATGGGTTGCACACTGTAAACAACACAACTTAGTCAGTTTTGAATCGAATTCGGAGATCTTCGGCACACGTATTGTACTGTTCATCTTGCACATAGCGCACAAACCTGGTCCTGTTTGCCGCTGTTTAACGCGAGTTTTATGCTTATTTTGTTTATTATTTTTAGTTTCGCAAACAATTTCTCGGTTTGATTTGATGTTTCTCATTATGGGCGTCCGAATTGTCTTTTTGAAAGGAATTAGAGCTGGAAATCGGGCCGGCCCAACCCAAGCAATGCCTAAGCGAAGGATAGTTGGAAACTTTTGCATTGAATAAACATTCTGCTTACTTGGTACTTACAAGAAGTAAGCATCAATTTGCATTGTGCACTAAACGAATATTTACAGAGACTGCTTAGAGTACAAGTCAATTCTAAAGGCATGGCGAATGCCCCTGATTGGGCCCGACAAGATAATTGAGTGAAAGAGCTATGAACGTGCAGGACACAAACACATCTTTGAGTTGCGACGTCAAGTGCATGAGGATCGTAAAGCTGAACCAAAGCCGGCATCCTACTCCTACTGGAAAGAAATCGGAAAATCGGACAACAAGCCGGTTGCACCAGGTGAAAAAGATCCAGCAAATTCAGAAACGGACAACGGTTACATTGTGCCAGATGATGAAGATGAAGATGTGGACCAGATTACACCAGATCAAGAAAAGCTCTCTGTTCAAAGTACTTTGTACGACTGTCCTGAGCCGGGTTGCACAAGGCAGTACCAGTACTATCGCAACCTGGAACATCACGTAATAAGTGGCAAGCATCACTACAAACCAACACGGCAAACAATGCAGGATGTTGCCCAAAGTCTCTTTGCTAAATACTTGAGCGCCCCACGAGCACCACTGATGCCCGAAGTTCAAGAAGCCGTTGATCTCGAAAACACTCAAAATAGTCAGTGTCCAGGGGCTATAAAAGTGGCTGAAATGGGATGGGCACTTCGGCAGCCCTCTACAAACATTCGGTTTTCACGTGAACAGGTTGTATTTCTTGATGCCCAATTTGAGAAAGGACAAAAAGATGTCAGTAAGAAAGCTGACCCAGCAACTGTGGCAAAAGCCATGCGTTCAGCAAAAAAATCTGGAAGTATGCAATATCTATGCAAAATCGGTCTACATTAAGTGAAAATGCATCATTTCAGCTGATGAACTACTGTTTGAGCCAGAGGAGTATTTGACAGCACAGCAGATAATGAGCTTCTTTTCATGGAAAGCTGCTCAAATAAGAGAAGGAACTCCATCCCACCCACATCGCCACCATCCAAAAGCAAGGACAAGAACGAGAGTAATTGCCACTACTAATAGACCGGAACAACATACATACAAACAGACCACTGATGAAGCAGTCCTTCTTGAGATGGAAAACTCCTCTGAACTACAGGATGAAGTGGAGCATGAAACTGGCAATCGTTTCATCAGGCATGACCTTTATTTGGATCATACATGTAACAGGGGGGGTCTGGGGGGTCTGCCCCCCACCCCACTTAGCCCACACCCCCCCAGAGGGGGGCCCCCCCCCCCCCCCCCCGAGACGATTTCACCGACCCCCCCCTCCGATTTTTCTGGCAAGTAAATTTTCGAGCAAATTTTTGCAATTTTTTACAATTTCACACACAAAAATTGCCAAAATCGCCTGCAAAACAGCACTTTTAGCTGTATTTCAGCCTAAATTAGCGATTTTTGGCAATTTTTAGCCAAAAAATTGCGAATTTTTCGATTTTTGAGCGTTTTTTAGTGCCCCCCCCCCCCCCCCCCCTTTTGGCTCAGACCCCCCCGGCCGGCGCCAGACCCCCCAACCCCCCCTCCCCCCATCGGCGGATGACCTGTTACATGTATGATTTGGATGAGCATGAATTCACAACTGTTGAAGACGAGCTTTATCAGAACTTGAAGCAGTGTACAGATGACGATCCTAGCGCTTCAGTTGGTACCAGAGATCATACTGATGCTATGGAAGTAGACACAGATGTCCCAGAAGACATGGAAGTTGATAGTGATCGGTCTGGTTCTACTGATCTTTTCAAAGATGACTGATATGCAGTATAGATGTATAGACAAAGTGAACAGCATATAAATGTTTGCCTGTAATAACAGTGCAATAACAAAAAGTTGAGCAAGAATAACTCAAAATACAGATAGGAACTTTCAAGTCTAGAGACTGTACTTAATTAAATGAACCCCGTTCTTTGTTGTGTTGTCTGGCGCTTTCAAAACTGCAAGCTAACACTGTGAAAACGTCAACAACACATCAATATTTTTGTGTCGCAAGCGTCATTCCCTAATCATGTTCCCTGACTCAACTTAACTTTCCCATGTCGTCGATGCAGACGTAGTATCATCCTTCGCTTAGGCCCGATTTCCAGCTCTAATTCTTTTCAAAAAGACAATTCGGACGCCCATCATGGGAAACATCAAATGAAACCGAGAAATTGTTTGTGAAACTGAAAATAATAAACAAAATAAGCATAAAACTCATGTTAAACAGCGGCAACCAGGACCAGGTTTGTGCGCTATGTGCAAGATGAACAGTACAATACGTGTGCCGAAGATCTCCGAATTCGATTCAAAACTGACTAAGTTGTGTTGTTTACAGTGTGCAACCCATTATAAGGAAATTTTTTTTGATTTTCAACTTTCAAGGCCCAAAAACTCGATTTGGGGGTACTTTTTTTTCTCGATTTTTTGTCTTTAATCGAAAGCAAAAACATAGCGCTACATTTCCATGAAATAAAATAGTTGGACACTCGACGGTGGAGGGGTCAAATCGGTCCCGGAAGGGGTTCGAAAAAAAATTTTTCTCTGCAATGCAGTCGAGTAGGGTGTCGTTTGAAAGAGAATACTTTTCTAATTCTAAATATGCAATTTGCAGTTTCCTACGATCATTTGGTCCCGAGTTATGACTCGAAATCTGTGAGAGGGTCGAAAAAGTGACCCTCTCAAAAATGGCCGGGAAGGCGATAAAATGTCTTTTTAGGTCAAATTAAACCAAAATACAAAATTTCAGCCAAATCGGAGACAAAAAGTTGAGATTTGTCCGGAGGTTAAGGAGCAAAAGTCGATTCCTAGAGAAACCGGCTCTTAAAAATGGAGCCCATAATTTAATTGTAATTGAATTGAAATTCAAATTCCATAATTTTACATCACTAGTGCGCTGTTCATCCTTGAAAGTAATTGTACGTGATATGTACGTATGTATGCAACGCTAAGAAGGAAGCAACTCTGCCAGTGCCCGTGGTCTCATCCAAACGGAAAATTAACAGGTCCGTTGTTGTCAAAGTTTTCTTTGACCAACTCCCACAAACGGCAGTTTCGTCATCCTATCGAGATAAGGGACGTGCAAAAATTACGTTATGTCATGAGGGGGATTTTTTACATAATTTAGCTTGCAACTTTAAAGTGCAGAAATCACTGAAATAGCCATCGATCGAGGCCTCAGATTATACCCTAAACTTCACTTCCTTCAAATCGTTAGGGATACGTTCAAGTACTGTAAATTACACACGAATGTCCAATCAGCGTCAGCACATGTCGAGTGGGCTGGCCAGACCGGCGTGCGCGAGCGTGGAAACCAGTTTTATTTGGAGAAGCGGTCGTTTGCTGCTGAGTGGGCGTGTGTGCTGTGTTGGTGATTGAATGAGAGCTGTCTGGTCCTGGTGGTTTGTTTTGTGGCTAAAATGAGTGACACTGAAGAAGAGGGGAGCAGCGACAAAATTCTTTCAAGTGAGTCGGAAGATGAAGAATCTGGGAAAAAGAAGGGAATGGTCGAGGAGGAGCCCGAGACAGAAGAGGTTGTTGGTGAAGAGAAAGAAACGAATGTGGAGTTGAAGGACCAGTCAAAAAGCAGCACTCAAACGGAAGCGGACCTCAGAAAACAAACCGAATCAAAGGCTGCAATGAAACGCGGGCGAAAAATTATTGGTAAGTAGCTATCTAATGTACTGTATCGTTATCATACTAGAGAGCGAGGGTTGGGTCTCAGTTCGGCTCAGGGGAGGGGATTGAGCTGAAATTATACATCGCTTCAAGATGGCCAAGGAAAGGAACTTTGGGCCAAATAAAGTTCACTCAGCTCCAGATACTTGTTCGGGCTGAAATGCAACCAAAATGGGCAAAAAAAAGTTGAAAATCTAGGTCCGTGAGTAGCCGGCCAAATCAATAATTGGTATTGCCGACGCACCCTATACTGATGCGTATCTAGGGGTACTTTTATATTTGGAAAACAGGCCAGCTGGTGCGTACCCTACACAGGTACTAAGGTGTGGGCCAGAGCAATTATCATTTTGGCCGGCCACTCAGGGACCTACGTGGATTATTAAGTTTTACCCAAAAAGTCCATGTTTCGGTTGTTTGTTTGTTTGTTTGTTTCTACGTAAGTACTACGTACTACTGCTCTTTCGGACACCGTATTTACGACGTGCAACGGCAGCTTAGTTGTGGCAACGGCAAGTTCAACAAAAATTAAGGGAAGCGCGTTTGCGCTTTCCCGGTGTAGTTATTGTTACCGCGGTCCATACTAAAAATTGTTTTCGTAGCATTCGGGGAGGGAGCAAATGCGGTTCCCTTATATATATCGGAGTTTGACCAAATTTGAAAAAAAAGTGCCAAAAAAGGGTGTTTTTTCGGCCATACTTTTTAGCGTAACTTTTTCGTTTGTGTACCGTTTGCTCTAATATTTGCAGGGATTGTAATTTGAAGTTTTTCCTATCTTTTGATGAAGATTTGAGCGAAATTGGTTGATTCGTTTTGGAGCAGTGATCATTTGAAAAAATGCTCTCGAGGGGGGGGTGGGCTGGCGAAAAAACAAAATGCTGGTTTTCGGTGTTTTTAAGGTACTTTCCACGGTAATATATTAACATGTTATACATCAAAAGTTTGCAAAAATTCTTAATTTTCTATTGGTGCAGTCGGTTTTTGGATATTATTTTTCGTTTTTGAGTTAAAAATTTTTTTTATTTTTGAAAATTGCCATCAAAACGCACTAAATGTGGAAAGGTTCCCAAGGATCGGACCTGTTGCGTTTTGTTAAGAAAAGTGTATAGTTTATGAGTACGTGTGGTAGAATTGAGTACTAAGCCGGGATCAAAAGTTATGGCCGATTGAAGCACTAAAAATGGTCAAATTTTGGACACTTTTTTCAAAATTTTTTTACTTTTTGATTTTTGAAGCGGGGAAGAGGGTTGCGCGATCTGGGGAAGGTCTGGAGGTCTGGAACTTTTAGGTTTTGTTAAGGAATGATTGTAGTTTGAAACTAAGGGTCGTAGACGTTTTTTCGACTCCGGGATCAAAAGTTATGAAACATTGAAAAATAGTAAGAGTCGGTTTTTCTTGGTTATGAGACCCTGTGTTCAGGTCATGATAATCTGGGTAAGAAGTTTTGCGATTTGGCTCAAAATTTGTGTCAGGATGTAAGGACACAATATAAACAAGATTTTAACATTTTTGGGCGAAAATTCGAAAAAAAATTTTTTGGACTTTTTGCCGTGTTTAGCTCATAACTGTAGTAAAAGTAAACGTACAAATGTGGGGATTGCATGCTATGAATGAGAAAAGGCTGTTCTTTCCAACGGTACACAGCAAGCTGCGATCAGAAAACTCTAAAGATATTTATGTCGGATTTTGGACAAAATTGAAGAAAATGCAAAAAACGCTATTTTTTGGGCTATGCTTTTTAGCATAAGTTGTATATTTCTGGACCGATTGCTCTAATATCCGGAGACCTTGTAGATTGAAGCTTTCTCTATCTTTTGGTGAAGATTTGAGTGAAATTCGTTCGTTCGTTTTGGAGTACTTATCAATTGATAAAATGCTGTCGAGGGGAGCTGAGGAAGAAAGAAAATGGTAGTTTTCGGTGTTTTTGAGATAATTTTCAGGGTTATATATCGTCGCCACTATGGTAAAACGAGCCAAGTAACAGAAAGTAGAAATCGAGAAAATCGCCTTTTAAATATTTGTTACATTTTCGTGAATTAGCTTCAATATCAGTTTAAATATATTTTACCTAAAATACAAGTACATAATTGGTGTGCAAAACATTCTGCATGTGTCACTTGTGTCAAATCAAGTCAGCTAACAAGAAAAGCTTAAAGCAGTTGGCTATTTTACCAGGATCACCTGATGATGTCCGTGCACGTGCCTCTGATTACATGGCTGTATCTCCTGACATAGAGCCAATTTCGACTTCGTTCCTTCGCCAAAACGTTTTTAGGTGCTTTAGCTATAGTTTTTCGCACTTAACTCCATTTTTTTCATTTTGTTACTTGGCTCGTTTTACCATAGTGGCGACGATATAAAGGTGGTATACATCAAAGCTTTGCAGGCATTCCGAATTTTCTATTTGTGGGGTCCGTTTTTAGTTAAAAGGAAAACTATAAACAGTAGGATACAGTATTGGTTGACGAGATATTATAGCGATTGGAAACTACAGTATTAAGGGAAGCCCGTTTGCGCTTTCAGTGTGGTTATTGGGTAGCGCGGCCCATACTAAATTGTTTTGGTAGCATTTGGGGAAGGAGCAAAACGGTTCCCTCATTATGTCGGAGTTTGGACAACATTGAGAAAATGCCAAAAAGGGTATTTTTTCGGCCATACTTTTGTATCTGTATTTGTATCTAAAAATGGTCAAATTTTGGACACTTACTGTACTTCAATTTTGTTGAATTTTCAGTGGCAGGAATGTGTAAATGATATTATTTTAGTGCACCAGCCAATAGAAAACGTGTCACCAGCACCTAAATTGGCCGATCCACAAGCTCAAGAAATAGGGCGCCGAATGTGACATACATTTTTGCTCAAAAGTTTCGTCATTGCTGATGTTTCTAAGCGCATAGCAAGTAAATCTCTGGCTCAAATGTGTTCAGATGCACATTAATCGAAGCCTCTTGATCTGATCATCTCAAAAATACCGCCCACGTCTCAGTCTGATGCTTTATAACCATGTTATCGGTGGAAATTCTGCAGACCTTCTGGTACCTTATATTTACTGCCGTTTTTGGTCACTTAAGGTCGAAAATCGAAATTTCGAGCGTGATTTCAGATGGAACATGACCTGGCGAATCGATAGGTGTGCTTAACTTCCTTCTACGATTACGTTTTACCAATATCGCGATACTTCGCATAAATATTTTCAATATTTTTTGTGCGGAAAAGTAGGAACAAACAAAACTGACACCAAGTTTATTTTTCTGGAACTCTAAAAAATAGTTTTTCCTGGACAACTCAGAAATCGATGGTATAGTCAAAACCTAACAGTGGCATGATAGCTCTCAGAAACATCAATAGCTCGGCATTCTCTCTCAGCTTTCACACAGCTTAGGTTCTTTAAATGTCTGCAACAACACTGAAGAGCTGCTCACTCCGCACAGTTGAAGCAGGAGGGCAGAAGCAGTCATGGGCTAGCATTTCGGCTAAGGGTTGGTAAATTTTCAAATCCTGAGGGGTACTGAGCGCTGATTGAAATCAAGGTTTGTTGGCTTATTTGTCAATAAAATAACTTAAAATATGCTATTCTGTCTGAGCTCATTTATGCCTAATGAGGGTGGGGCATCGGCCTGAGGGGGTCATCCTTTTCATTGAAGGGCTTCAGAAGGGCGATTCTCCTTTTCTGCGATTCTCTACTTAGTTGATTTTAGATCGCTGATTGCATCAATGCTTGACTCATAAGCAGCGAGAGCAGTTTGCTTTTTCAAATTTTTAGATGTTCTTGCATAACTATAAATATCGATATCGAATATCGTCAAATTATGATATCATCGGAACACAAATATATGCATTCAGTAATCGATTGCTGATAAACCGCTGCGAAATTGTCATTTTACTCAAATTTAGCGCACATTCTCGGCAAGGGGTTGAACAAGTTATAGCATGTATTTACGTGCTATGCCATGCTTGAGTAAAATCTTTAAAATTGATCGGAAATTCAGTAGAAATCACATAGTCACCGAAAGTTGAAGTCAGAAATTTAAAGAATTCGTTATTAATGTGTAAAGCACAATCGTAAAATGTAATTAAGCACATTGATCAATTTGCCAGGTCAAGCTGCACCTCATTCTCTGAATGCTCAGTATTGAAGGAGGAATATTGGACATCTGGTAATTCTGTCATGTACTGTTGCAGAATCGCATTGAAGAGAAAGCTAACAGTATTTTAAAAATCAGTAGTTCACTGCGAATTTATTGATGATTTAATTATCCATTTTCCGTCACATGATGCAGAACCAGACTCAAAATTTCATTGAAAACAATCCTTCAAGCTTGAGAATCAGTGGTCGAAGTCAGGAATTTTTATTATACATGCGTAAAACGTGGTCGTTGACGGAGGTTAAGCACACCAATCGATTCGTCAGGTCACGCTGCATCAGAAACCGTGCTCAGAATTTTGATTTTCAACCGTTATTAGCTCCGCACTTGCTCAAAATGTTCAGTGCAAATGGTGAAAATTTGATAACCCTGTACATACATGTGCATGGTCGGCGGCTTAGGGGGTGACGGCCAGGTCTCCGTGCGTAGTTGCCTGGATATAGGTGCAAATTTTCGGCGGGAAATTCAAATTTTGGCGGGAAATTTATATTTTTGCCCAAAATTTCGGCTAAAAATACGGAATTTTCGGTAAAAATCAGATTTTCGACAAAAAATTGCCAAAAAAACACTTTTCTGACAGAAACATTGCCAAAAAACCAAACATTTTCAGGAAAATTTGAAAAAAATTTCGAGTTTGGTGCGTAGTTGCCTGGAGGAAGGGTATGTAGTTGCCAAAATTGATTTCTATGGCTTAAAAACGCATCTGGAGGCTTTCTAGCATCTTCTAGCAACGTTTGGTAGATTTCTATTTTCGTCCCCCCCTGTCCCCCCTCTGGGCACCCCCCATGCACATGTATGACCCTGTATCAGTGTAGTATACTGTACCAGCACTGCCATAAACAGCAAAATAACAGTGATTTCCAAATCCATTGGATCATAGTGCATCTTTTGGTGGCGCAACCATCCATTTTCGGGTAGGTGATGCCAAGTTATACTTTGAATTACACAAGAAATAAGGCATTTTTAACCGAAAATCAGTGGTGAAAACCAGAAATTTCCATTATGCATGGATAAAACGTGACGGTAGAAGGAAGTTAAGCACACCCATCGATTCGCCAGGTCATGTTGCATCTGAAATCGTGGTCGGAATTTCGATTTTCGACCACTTAAGTAAGTGACCAAAAGTAAACACAAGGTACCGGAAGGATTAAAAGTAGGTCTGCAGAATTTTGACCGATAACATAGTTATAAAGCATCAGACTGAGACGTGGGCGGTATTTTTGAGATCATCTGATCAAAAGACTTCGATTGATGTGCATCTGACTGAACACATTTGAGCCAGCGGTTTACTTGCTATGCTATGCGCTTAGAAACATCAGCAATGATGAAACTTGTGAGCAAAAACGTATGTCATGTTCGGCGCCCTGTTTTTTTAGTTTGGATCGACCAATTTACATAGGTGAAAAGTGATGGGCAATTTTTAATGGCCAAAAATTTTGTCTCTCTTTCCGTGACAAAAAACGTTCAAATTTGGCGCCAACATTTTGGCTGGAATAAAGTTAGGCACAGCACCAGGAAGCCCGTTGTCTCAGCTACACAAAGCACCAAACCGCATCACGATAGCTTCTGAAATGTGTGAATGGCAGCCGATTAAACAGCGGCCGCAAAAAGCGGCCTGGGTCATATTTGGAGATTTGGCTCATTTGCCACCCACTGGGCGTAATCGATAGCTCTGAACTACATACATGTCGTTGGGGGGGGGGTAAAGGGGGGGCCGGCCCCCCCCAAGCCCGATTTTTCGGCAAAAGTCCCCCCAGCGGATTTTTGGGGGGGACCTGAAAACCCACTTTTGGATTAATAAGTAAAGAAAATTTTAGCCCAGACAATACATTCTGCAGCACAAAATTGGGTTTTCGGCTACCATACAATCCAAAACAGGGTTTTGTAAGGCTTAGAAATCCTAAATAGGGTTTTTAGACTGCTTAGAAACCCTGATTAGGGTTTTTAGGTTACTTTTAAACCCTGATTAGGGTTTTCAGGTTACTTTTAAACCCTGATTAGGGTTTTTAGGCTGCTTTTATACCCTGATTAGGGTTTTTAGGTTACTTTTAAACCCTGATCAGGGTTTTCAGGTTACTTTTAAACCCTGATTAGGGTTTTTAGGCTGCTTTTATACCCTGATTAGGGTTTTTAGGTTACTTTTAAACCCTGATTAGGGTTTTCAGGTTACTCTAAAACCCTGATTAGGGTTTTCAGGTTACTTTTAAACCCTGATTAGGGTTTTCAGGTTACTTCCAAACCCTGATTAGGGTTTTTAGGCTACTTTGAAACCCTAAACAGGGTTTTTAGGCTACTTTAAAACCCTAAACAGGGTTTTTAGGTTACTTTCAAACCCTGATTAGAGTTTTTAGGTTACTTTCAAAGCCTGATTAGGGTTTTCAGGTTTCTTTCAAAGCCTGATTAGGGTTTTCAGGTTACTTTCAAACCCTGATTAGGGTTTTTAGGCTACTTTGAAACCGTAAACAGGGTTTTCAGGTTACTTTGAAACCCTAAACAGGGTTTTTAGGCTACTTTGAAACCCTAAACAGGGTTTTTACGCTACTTTGAAACCCTGATTAGGGTTTTTAGGTTCCTTTCAAAGCCTGATTAGGGTTTTCAGGTTACTTTCAAAGCCTGATTAGGGTTTTTAGGTTACTTTGAAACTCTAAACAGGGTTTTAGCAGTGGCTAGAAAGCCTGGAGAGGGTTTTTAGGTTGATTAGAAACCCTAAACAGGGTTTAAGAACTGCATTCAAATCACTAAATAGGGTTTTTTTAGTAATCTTATAAGTCAAAACAGGGTTTTGCGCGTGCCTCAGAATCGATACTAGGGTTCTCTGAACTATTTTTAATCAATATAACGCATTTCAATCTGTATTTTATCGCTGAAACTCATATTCAATATGTATTTTGAGCGTAAAACAGCTTTTTATTACATTCGTTGCTTCACTATTCGGTTTTTAAGGCATTTTTTTCAACCGGAACAGGGTTTTTAAGGCATTTTTAATGCAAAAACAGGGTTTTAAGGCTTTTTTCGGTCCAAATAGGGTTATCAAGCCATTTTTCGCCCCAGAATCCCTAAAAAAGGTCGACAAAACCCGCTTTTTACCCCAAAAAAGGTCGACAAAACCCACTTTTGGACCCCAAAAAAAAGGTCGCAAAACCCACTTTGGACTTGGTCCCAAAACCCTATTTGGGATTTCAAAAAGGTCCCCCCCACGGAAAAACCCAGCGACATGTATGCTGAACTATGTCTGATGGAGAGATAGGTCGCCCAGACCGTCCTTTAGATTTACAGAGTGTTCTGCACTGTTGCCCATGTAAATGAAGGGATATCTCTGCAAAGTATCCCCTATCACAATAGCGGATATATGAATAACGGTGTAGTTATTGGAGTCAGTATCCAAGATGTAAATAACAGGATATCAACTTTTTAGCTCCAAAGCCCAACTAGCCAATAACTACACCCGCGCAAAGGCAATCGCCACGGCACTGCTGAATGCGTCTGAGTCGTGTGGATCTTGTGTTGCGCTTATGGCTTACTAACGCAACGCCAGTTGTTTTCTGCTCTATGGATCGATTCTAGGTCAAAAGGCCATGGAATAAGGGTGCCGACCACCCCTAAAGCTGTGGTGACCTAGCAGTACAGTCACGCCACTTCAAGCGGTTCTTTTTAGTTTTACACAGGCGTCATACGCTAGAATAAAAATGCAACATTCCAGTGGTTATAGCATACCTAATTAAGACCAGAAAAACACAATATCTAATATGTTTTAATGTGAATACCTCAAACTCCCAAATACCGAATACTTCGTTAGTAATGACAAATTGATGCTTAACTCGATTTTCCTTGGCAAAGCACCTGCAGGCAATGCAGAAACAGTTTCGGTCTCAAACAGATGGGTTGTAGTGTGTTCAGGTTGCACTGCAGAAACTGGATATACATACAGTAGTAGTAGTAGCATCACAAAATTGGTCAGCTAAGACAGCAGTAGACAAATAATAGAGCGATTCTAGGTATTCCAAATTGCTGCTTCCAGTTTGTTCAGATCACATCATGATCCATCTTTGACCCGTATTTATGAGTTATGACTCACTTTGTAGTGTTTGTGGCAACGATTGCTGTTTGTTGTAGAGAATAATTAAACAGTAGAAATAGAAAAGTTTGTGCAGTTTATGCTTGTAGAATTTCTAGACCTGAAAGGGGCCGTGCATAATAAACTGGTGTTCAAAAGTTTAAAAATTTTGCATCCCCCCACCCCTCCCAACATTTTTGACGATTTGAGCATGACCGCCTTAAAAACTCCAAAGTTTCTCGGTGACCCGCCTGGATTAAACTTGATACTGTCTCCATGGATGGAAAATGTACAATTTAAAATATACGTAGTATTGTAAAAGCTTTGAAAAAGAAAATTTTTAAATTTTTAACAGTAAACTACCATTTGGCAGTTAGAAAGATGATCTGGGTCGAGTTTTCCTTGTAATATACAGTGCCGCTCTTAAACAGTTCGACCAACAGCCAGAATTGGCGAATATCGCCAACAAAGCCAACAGGCGCGCTGGGTCACCAACAGGACCCACAAATGACCCACACCAACAACAAAACGACAACACCGCCGCCAACAGACGGCCGGCCGGCCGGCCATTGGGTCATTGCGCGCGGCTGACCCCGAGCTCTAGCGCTGGCAACAGATCTATTTAAACTGGCTCCCTCTACCGTTTATGTACAGTATGTTTGCTAATTGATTCATTACATAATTGCAACAAGTACAGTCACCCCACACAATTCATATGGCCACAAAAGCACGATTTTAAGAACCCGGTTTTTGGAGTGTGGTCCAGCAACGTTTGATTGGGCAAAACGGCCGCCGGTCAGTGATTAGAAAGCAGTGCGCGCAATTTTTGGCAAATCGGCCACCGGTCAGTGCAGTAGTTGCAGACAAAATCTTCGTAGGCACCTAAAAACGTTGACATTTTCGATTATACCAACCCCCACACCTGCGACGTTTTTCCGACGTTCAACTGACCACAGCAGCCCCTCTCTGAATGTTGTAGTTTATGGACAGCCCCAAATAAAGATACACCCATACACGGACATGGGCCGGGGGTTTTCCCACCCCCCAACTTGGGCTCGACACCCCAAACGACCCCACCCAGCCGCGTCAGTGGCTCAGTGGGTAGCTCGCTGCCTCTGAGTCACGGCGGCCGCTGCATCCCTAGTGGTTGTAGTGGTTCATCCTCTCGGCGTGGCAAGTTTCTTGCTGCAAAGAGTTGGTCGTCGGCACAACGCTCCACCCAGGCCACCGAAAACTGGTTACAGTGAGTAGGTAAAATGGGAACCAACTGGATCTGCCGTTGCACCGAAAGCCGCTCCTAAAAGCATGCCGCGTTGGAGGGAAGATCAACGACGTCAGGAGCCGTCTGAGAAACCAGCATTACGGCCTATACCGGTTTACTCCTCCTCGGCCGGGCGGCCGCTGGGAGCTGTGAGCACCATGACGTCACCACGCCAGGCACTCTCTTAGTACCTGGCGCCCAACAGCATGGCTTGAGTGGCTTGGCAGTGAAAGAAGGGCAAACGTCCGAGATGACGATATAAGGGGTAACGAAATGGACCGTGCAGGTCTGATCGTAGGGCCGTACATTGTACGACCCCCCCGCCAGATCGGATCGGATCGGATCGACCCCACCCACCCACCTGAAGTCGACTTCACCCACAAAAATCGTCGCGACCCCACCCAAACCGGCAGGCCCACCCCCAAATTTTCGAATTTTGACTACCCCCACCCATTTTTCCCGCCCATGTATGGATGCACCTTGTTATTTGTACAGGATAGCTGAGCCTGAACCATATGAGTGGAAATTGCGGAAACTCTGAGGGGCAGGGCTTGGGTCTTATCTGAGATTTCAGGTTATCACCAACGTTTGGCTCACAATCTGAATGGCTGATGAATTTTTCAGAAAACTTTTTATTTTTTAAATTATTCTTGTGTACATTAACAGAGGTATGCCCCCAAAACTTGGCCTAGATTGGGCCCTCTGCGATCATGGCCTCCCCACCAGCAAGGGCTCAGCCGGGCATGCCCGTTGAGAATTTTCG
This sequence comes from Sabatieria punctata, assembly GCA_030248155.1. Classification (NCBI taxonomy): domain Eukaryota; kingdom Metazoa; phylum Nematoda; class Chromadorea; order Araeolaimida; family Comesomatidae; genus Sabatieria; species Sabatieria punctata. The sequence goes on from JASANB010000290.1 coordinate 59,453, forward strand.
GCGGGCCTGGCTGGGATCAATTTTTGAGAGGCGGGCCGGGCCGGCCTGGTGGAGCACAGTAGAAATTTTTAGAGCGAAATTGAAATTAAGCACAAAATAGAAATACACACGCTTTCTGTTTTAAAATGCTCGTTTTGAAAGCATAACTTTAATTTTAGTTTTCAATTTGAGAATTCAGACCAAATTTTCAAAACTTTAGTTAGACAAAGCAAAAACCAATGGGCCGGGCCGAGCCCAAAAAACGTGCCCCCCATAGATGCTACCTTATTCCATGGTGGGGGCATATGGACCTAGAATCGATCCATAGAACAGAAAACAACTGGCGTTGCGTTAGTAAGCCATAAGCGCAACACAAGATCCACACGACTCAGACGCATTCAGCAGTGCCGTGGCGATTGCCTTTGCGCGGGTGTAGTTATTGGCTAGTTGGGCTTTGGAGCTAAAAAGTTGATATCCTGTTATTTACATCTTGGATACTGACTCCAATAACTACACCGTTATTCATATATCCGCTATTGTGATAGGGGATACTTTGCAGAGATGTTAGTTATGTCCAACAATCAAATAATCTAAAACGCTGAATCAAAGGGCAGGCTAGGCCGTTTGTTCGGTTTATATGGTATGTATGGTTCAGTTCGGCACCCATTACCTACTTGCCATCACCTCAGTTTCGGCGGCCTGGGCTTGGCTTTACGTCGACTATTCCAGTCGCTTCGACCGGTTTCGAACCAACAAATAATCCGCTGTCACACATGCCCGGCCAGCCGTGACACAGAATAATGCAAACTACCATACAAACCGAACAAACGGCCTAGCCTGCCCTTTGATTCAGTTCAGCGTTTTAGATTATTTGATTGCTGGACATAACTAACATTTTGGTTGGTTCTCAGTGTAGTAAACTTTCTCTCTTCTCTTTGCCATGACCAAGACCTTCAGAATATTCCCCATTTCCTGAAGCCAGTACAGGTCTTCATGGATGAAATTCTAAGACTTGTATGTACTGTAATTAATTACCCAAATTTTCGCAAATAAATTCAAATTTTCAGGTCGTTTGACTAAGATTTACCAAAAAGACAAAAGTTCAATTTTTATAGATTTTTAAACTACCCAATTTCACATGAATTTCCAGGATTTGATTAAGTCTGGCTCACCAAACGTTGTTACCACACAAAATGCCTGTTTTGGCTCGTACTATGTTCCAAATTTGAACATATTTGATCAATATTTGCAGAAATGTCGGTAAAATTTTGTCATTCTTTTTATGACACCCTATACGTACAAGTAGTGAGCAGGACTGCATTTCTATTAAACTGCTTTATTTCTTAACCAGAAAGAGGTCGGCGTAAATCTAGTTTCTTTAATCACTTGGCAGTGTTCGGGAGATGCTATCAGCCATTTTAGAGAAAGGCGTGACTGGAACTGTCAAGTGGTACAACGTAAAAAGTGGATACGGTTTCATCACCAGAGACGACACCAAACAGGACTATTTCATTCACCGGGTACTTTGTTTCATTCAAGATGGTATGCCGATTTACCGCCGACAGACAGCGTATATACGTTGTACGTACGTACATGAACGCTATCTGTTACCGTCTTCTATCGGTTTCTTTGTTTGTTTGTTTGTTTTTGTTCCACTGCCCTTTCGAGTAGCTCAGGACACCCCGCGCCCTTACCATAGGTTTTTAGCGGAATACCCTGCCTACAAACCTCCCTCCCTCCCTATCCTCATTAACTGCAATGACAGACAGCTCCGGTTCAGTTCCCATTTTCCTATAGTACTTGCTACCACGGGCTTTTGGCGGCCTAGGTTGGGCTTTACTGGGCGTCTGAGCCCAAAATTTGGGAGGGGGGTTGGGCACTAAAAAACGCTCAAAAATCGAAAAAATCGCAATTTTTTGGCTAAAAATCGCCAAAAATCGCTAATTTGGGCTGAAATACAGCTGAAAAGCGCTGTTTTGCAGGCAATTTTGGCAATTTTTGTGTCTGAAATTGTAAAAAATCGCAAAAATTTGCTCAAAAAATTACTCGCCAGAAAAATCGGAGGGGGGGTCGGAAAAATCGTCTCCGGGGGGTCCCCATTAGGGGGGTCTGACCTAAGTCGGGTGGGTGGCAGACCCCCAGACCCCCCTGTTACATGTATGCTTCGGTTCAATAGGTGTTTGTCACTGTTTTACAGACTGGAATTTTGCGTCCTCGACGCTCAGATTACCTTATCTCTTTGGATAGCGGAGAAAGTGTGCAGTTCGACCTAACCGAAGGCACGGATACCAAGGTGATTCTGTTTCGGTATTCCAGTGGAGTGTTGTCTCATGCAAATTGCTTTAAGGCGAGCGAAGCGGTCAATGTGACCGGGCCATCCGGTGGCGCAGTGAAAGGCAGCAAATTTGCACGTCCTCCATTCGTAACTTTCCCGCAAAGGTACTTCGTGTCCTTTCCACGACCGATTACTGACACTTCCGCCAAGGACAGATGCTACGACCGGCCAGGTGCGCTCCACCGCCAAGCCGATCTTGGCTACTCCGGTTCTTGCAGGAGTGGGCAGAGGCGGCAGAAGTTGGTTTCGTCGTAGAGTTTTCCGTCAGTCTCGCGCTGATGCTGGCAACAAACTGACTGGAGACTCCGATAGAAACGCCCGGGTCAGTGCTCTATTCATTGCCAAACGACCGAATAAGGTTAATACTACATTGTAGTTAGGCTGAGTTTATGGTGCCGCACCTACCTGTCTTATGTAAATTGTGGCTGCTTGTTGAGTTGAGTCACTGGTTGCCGGCTCAGTTGGTGTAGTGGTTTAGGCCGCATGGCCACTGTGCGCGACGTGGTGCGCTCATCCTCTTGGCGCGGCAAGTTTCTTGCCGCAAAGAGTTGGTCGTCGGCATAAAGCTCCACCCAGGCCACCGAAAGTTGGTGACAGCTAGTAGGTAAAACGGGAACCGACTGGATCTGCCGTTGCACTGAAGCCACTCCACAAAGCATGCCGCGTTGGGAAGAAGATCTACGATGTCGGAAGCTGTCTGAGAAACCAACTATACCGGGAGCCGGCTGGCATATGGGGCACCGGCGGCCGTCGGTAGCTGTCAGCATCATGGCATCGTCGGCCGCCCTCCTGGTGACCGGCGCCCAGCAGCATGGCTAGGAGTGGCTGGCAGTGAAAGGAGGGCAACGTCCGAGATGACCAATCACGGGGGTAGCGGAATGGACCTCGTGTCTGATCGCAGGCCGTAAGCCCCCCGCAAATCGGATCGGATCGGAGTCACTGGTTAGCTAGACTGCCAGTTTGTCATTCTCTTGCACTGGCTATGGCTTAGTAGACTTGTACAGTACGTCACACTCTGACTCTGGCCGTCTGTGCGCACGCTGCGAGCGATAGGGTTAATGATAAAGGGGCGTGCAATAATTACGTAATGGTGTTTTTGCCAATTTTCGCCCACCCCCTGAAATAACGTCTGTATACAGTACGATATTGATAATTTTGGTTAATTTTCTTAATCGATGACCAACGACTAATACCTATAGTCTTCCTTTTACATAGAAGCCATTATTGGGTGGCTTGTTTTTGTTACAGTTGAAAATAAAGTTTTTTATCGTGGATTTTAGGCTGCTGTCATATCTCTTGAGTGATGAACGATAGTTATAAAAGATTGAGCCAATAAGTACTATACCCTTATAAACTCTTAATAAGATGTTAAAGGTCACTGGTGTCCATACATGTAACAGGGGGGGTCTGGGGGGGTCTGCCCCCCACCCGCAATAGGCCAGACCCCCCGGATGGGGACCCCCCCCCCCCCGAGACGATTTCACCGACCCCCCCCTCCGATTTTTCTGGCAAGTAAATTTTCGAGCAAATTTTTGCAATTTTTTACAATTTCATACACAAAAATTGCCAAAATCGCCTGCAAAACAGCACTTTTTAGCTGTATTTCAGCCCAAATTAGCGATTTTTGGCAATTTTTAGCCAAAAAATTGAAATTTTTTCGATTTTTGAGCGTTTTTTAGTGCCCACCCCCCTCCCCCAAAATTTTGGCTCAGACCCCCCCCGGCCGGCGCCAGACCCCCCCAACCCCCCCTCCCCCCATCGGCGGATGACCTGTTACATGTATGCTGGTGTCATTAAGAAATTGAAAAATTGGAAAGCCCTGACTTAAGCAATAGCTGCCCTCTAATCTACACGTTTGTCTAAGTGAATTGAGAAAATGTAAGCCAATGGCTTAAATTGAGACTAGATGTACAGGTACCGTACGTAAAAACAATTAAAATTATGGACACTTCAGTAATTTCTGCACTTCAAAGAAATCACGTAATAAAATCGCCAACCCCCTCCTCTCACCCCTCCGTAAATACATAGTAATCATTTGGCGATCCCCCTCGTACGATTACGTAATTTTTGCACGCCCCCCAAGGAGAGTAAGTTTTCTCAAACTCGCCGGTAAGATGTGTGTGCAGGTGTACATACAGTATTGTAGTGTGTGCATAAACAATAATCATACATGTAACAGGGGGTCCGGCCAGAGGGTCTGCCCTATCCGTCTTAGGACAGACCCCCTCCGATCTTTCTGGCAAGTACGTAATTCTTTGAGCAAATTTGTGCGTTCAGACACAAAAAATTGTTAAAACAGCAGTTTTATGTGTATTTGAGCCCAAATTGCGATTTTAGCACAAAATTGCGATTTTTTAGCGTTTTTAGTACCCAAATCCCTCCACTAGAAAATGGGCTCAGACCCCCAATCCACTACCCACTCCCCCTTCGGCGGATGACCTGTTACAGGAATGACAGAATAATGATGCCAGATGTGGCTGTTTAGGCAAATGAAGGAGTTGGTGTCAGAGGCTATCTGCGTGGTCGGAGAGGGAGAGAAACAGATGCAAACCGTCGGTCAGATGCAGTGCCTTCCAGTCGTGAAAATCACCAACTGAATGGTTCTCAAAATAGTAAGTCGGAAGAAATTCATGAAGCAGAGGACGAGAAAAAGAAAGGAGCTCCTAGTAAGCTTTATATAGCTCTTATTCTTTTCCACACACTGTCACAAACTTAGTTCCTTCTTAAATAGCTGTCTTTTCGAATGTCTTACAAAAACTAGTTCAATTTCGTACGAAATCGTCATTTTTCATGTAGCTACGTAGTAGTGTGAAGAGAGGTACCAAATTTTTTGTGAGAAATTGGAAAGCTTTGGCTAAGCTACTCTACTTACTGTACTCTATTTGAAACGAGGGAAACTTTCATGGCGGGAAGGAAATGCCGGACAAATCCTTGAATTTTTAGTCTCCAGGGTTTTGGAAAGCATCTGTTGCATACAACATGTAACAAGTCATCCGCCGAAGGGGGCAGGGGGGTTGGGGGTCTTGCGCCGGCCGGGGAGCAGTCTGAGCCCAAATTTTGGGAGGGGGTTGGGCACTAAAAACGCTCAAAAATCTGTCAAAGGTTCTAAATATAGAAAGGGTTTCCGGAGTGGTTAGTAGGGATTTATTAAATTGATTACGCTGTATAGCAACAAGAAAACATAACAGTACTCTTTGTACTGCATTTTTATCAGGGTAGGGGGTAAATGGAAAACGACGTCGGCTTAGGGGAGGGGGTTCCAAGAAACAACGCAAGGCGATTTTGGGGCGAGGGGGGTCCGAAAAATCGGGATTTTGGGACGACGTCGCTTATGGACGGCCCCTAAAATCGAAAAAATTTACTCAAAAAATTACTTGTCATGGGCAGGGCAGCAATCATCCTCAGGCCTCTAGTATGCATCTAAAAGGCCTAGATTACAAAGTCAGAAAACTAAGAGCATAATAATAGTAGTGTCAAAAAGGCTTGTTTAGTGAAATTTCTGAATGTTTTGAAGAATTTGGTAGTTTTGTGTGAGTGTTTGTATTAGCGAGTTACCGAGCAGTTGTGTGTATGATTCAGTGAGTGCGCGTGTGTGTGTTGTGTTGTGCAACTCTACTAGTAAAGACTCCTCAACTCCGTTTCATTGGTGCCGAGGACCCTTCGAGCCTACCTTCAGCAAGTTCTTCTACAAAGCCTCGCTACAAGCCACTATCGTTCCAGTCTCAAGCTCCAGTCCCTCAGCCCGTGATCATCAGGCACAGCCGTGCCCCACCCGATGCTCACATGACGTCCCCTACTTTTGATGATCAACTCCGGCTTCTACAAGAACAAATCCAGCATGATTTCGAACAGCAACAGCAACGTTACCAAGCGCAGATTGAACAAAACCGGCGTGATCGTGAACAGCAATGGCAATGGTGGACCGAACAACAGCAGCGCTGGCTGCAAATGGAACAACAGCTACGTGATCGTGAGCAAAGAGATTCGTGTTCCCGCGCTTTGGGTGTCCAAGTCGACTCATTAAACACTCCCTTTACTGGGTTAATGGCGGCTCAAGTGGCAGTGAAGGAAGTCGAGGAGAAGAAAGAAGTGGAGAAAGATAAGGAGGCGATGTTAGATGTTGGAGCTCCAGATGTTCTTTGTTTGGCGAAAGGCCATCTTCATTCTGTTTCTGTTGGTATTGTGCATGGAGCACCTTTTCAATGCGCGCTTTCTGGGGCACACGCGGACGATCCCTACGATGTGACCTCTGCCGACACTAAGGATTCGGCTTTTCTTCAGGACGTTCAAGATGGTTCAGTTGTTGCTAGTGCAGTTTGCTCAGTGAAGGACGGTCCTGTTCTCTTAGATGTGGGAAAAAGAAGGAGAAAGAGACGAAGGATAAAAGGGAAAGAAGAGAGGAAATTTGAAGAGAAGATAGAAGTAGGGAGTAGAAGGAAGGAAGAAGAAGAAAAGAAAGAAGAAGAGGAAGAGAAAGAGGTTATGTGGATGAAGAGGAAGAGAGTAAGAAGAAAGGAAGATAGGGGAGAAAGAGAAGGAAGAGAAAGGATGTTTGGAGGAAGAAGGAAGAAGAAGGTGAAGAAGATGAGAAGAGTGCTGAGAGGAGAGAGAGTGATGAGGAAGAAAGTTATGTCGAGCGAGATTTTGAGAAGTAAGAGGATGTTAAAGAGAAGGAGGATGGTGAGGAAGAAGTTGAGAGTAAAGAGAATGAAGAGAAGGAGAGTTGGGAGGAGAAGAAGAAAGAGAGTGAGAAGAAGAAGACAGAGGAGTATGATGAATCGTTCTGGTTTGTTGGACAAGAGATGGCAGTCTGTTTTACCGATGACAAGGCAACAGGTGCAAGCGAAGGCACAGAAAGGCCGAGATGTAGCATGTGGGAGATCGAGTAAACACGGTGTCAATAGAGATCAGCTTACTGGAGATGCCGAATCGACAGAGGCCAAGCAGGTCCCACAGTTGCGGTTCCCACAGATCATTTCCCCGATTGTCAGGCACAGCGGCGGCCAGTCGACACTCGTTGAAAGGGGAGTGATGAAGAATTTGGTAGTTTTGTGTGAGTGTTTGTATTAGCGAGTTACCGAGCAGTTGTGTGTATGATTCAGTGAGTGCGCGTGTGTGTGTGTTGTGTTGTGCAACTCTACTAGTAAAGACTCCTCAACTCCGTTTCAGTTTCTAGGATTACGCATTACCCATACGCATTACGCAATATTTGCGCATTAGTTTTTGCAATGCGTATACGCAAACTCATACGCATTTCTGGTTGGAATGCGCATACGCATACGCATTTGAAAAATCCGGTATTAAACAACACTAAGCCTTACAAAGTAGTTCTCTATGTACTGTAGGTATTTGAAGGTTTTGTTAATTTAGGGCCAGTCCTACCGTAGGAAGTGGGTTCGTCGTACTTACTCTAATTGGTCGCACTGATGGGCACTATGCACCTGTGCTGTCCCGAACTTTTTGTACTTACGTAAACGCTTAACCGAGTGGTTTTGGGTTGCAGCAAGTGAAAACAAAATAGACGATAAGAAGGAGGTGAGAGACGTTTTGGACGAACAAAACAGAAAGAAGTTGGAACCGAAGAGGCGAATTAGTGCGTTGAAAGTGAACGAACCGTCCGGAGCTGGTGATGGCCCTGGGACAGTCGTGAGCAGTGGAAAAATTGGTGCTCTCGATCAGGTAAGCATTTTCAATAGACTTGCACTTGTTTTCGAGCCTACTATGTATGTACCTTGCAGGCTAATACGACCGTTTTGGTAGAGGATTGACTGAATCAATTTTTTACACCCGATACTAACTTTTGCTAGGGCTGTGATTTTTGAGGATAGTCACATTGGTCGATTTTTATGTGCTCAACACTGGTGCTTGCTCGGATTTGTAATTCCTGTGTAGTATGATGATGAATTATGACACCCGGCTATTTACTACCTAGCGAGGGAGCTGAACAATGCCACGCCCATGCTTTAGCCCTGCGCGGCCCCTAATAAAAACCTACTAATCTTTTGCGCCTCGACCCGGCTGAAATGTGGCTGGGCGACACAGACCCGGTAATGGTTAGCCGAAAGAAAGTGTGTTGATTGGTTAGACGAAAGGGGGCTGGGCATAGCAGTAAAGCAGCTTTGCAGGGGTGCAATGCAAGCCTGCTTTACTACCACCTCCGCGGCGGTGACGCTCCCAGCCGAGGAGGCTGGATTGTATCTGCAAATATGGTAAGCGCTTAGACACCGTGTTTTCGGCATAACCTTTGAAGGGGGAATTGTATTGGGAGAGCAGACCAGTAAGACAACACAACAATATATGTAACAGTCAATCAAACAGTGATGAATCATGATAGAATCTACTGTATTTAATCGTATTCTTTCATCACTCCCCTTTCAATGGACGTCACTTGGGGCACATCTCTGCCTGACGGCCATCAGAGGTGATGTAATTGAATTAACTTGATGCTTGAAGAACTGACGTATAGGAAACTTCTGCTCGACCACGAAGAACTTTGCGAACTGACAACATCAAACGCTGCTTGAAGAGGTCATAGCCACGGGTCTTCCGCGCTTGCCCCAAAAATCAAAGAAGAATGCCTTCAGGTACTGCACCATTAGCTGGGAAACTTGAAATCAAAGATTCTTGTCACTGTGGACACATCAAAGAACAGCTCTCTGGCTTTCTACCGCAGTCCTGGGCGAAACAAACAAAATGTGCTTCTTGCACTAATGAGGTCATAACAGCGGGATCATCCCTGTTTGCCTCTCGAAACGCTGAACCTTCAGGTGCCATGCCAGCTTGAACCACTGAACTCAACGATATATGGCCCTTTCTGGACATCATTGGAACAGCCTTTCGTGCATCTGCGTACAGGATAGGAACAACGTGCTTGGTCACAGCGAGCCTGAGAAAAACATCGAACATCTGTGCTTCACGGAACCACTGTGGGAACCGATCCGATCCGATGTGCGGGGGGCCTTCCGGCCTGCGATCAGACTCGAGGTCCATTTCGCTTCCCCGTGATTCGTCATCTCGGACGTTGCCCTTCTTTCACTGCCAGCCACTCCTAGCCATGCTGCTGGGTGCCGGTCACCAGGAGGGCGGCCGGCGTGTCGATGCCATGATGCTGACAGCTCCCGACGGCCGAGGGCTCCCCGGCATAGTTGCTTTCTCAGACAGCTTCTGACATCGTAGATGTTCTTCCCAACGCGGCATGCTTTGTGGAGCGGCTTCGGTGCAACGGCAGATCCAGTTGGTTCCCATTTTACCTACTCGCTGTAACCAGCTTTCGGTGGCCTGGATGGAGCGTTGTGCCGACGACCAACTCTTTGCAGCAAGAAACTTGCCGCGCCGAGAGGATGAACCACTACAACCGCTAGGGATGCAGGGGCCGCCGTGACTCAGAGGCAGCGAGCTACCCACTGAGCCAACGACGCGGCCTGTGGGAACCAATGAAACACCAAAAAGAAGGTCCCCGGTTCGATCTGAAGGTCCCCGGTTCGATCCCGGGTCTCGGCACCAATGAAGAATGGTTTACTAGTAACAAACAACTAACACAATAAAGGAGAGGACCGTACAAGAGAAAAACAGAAATACACACACGAAACAATACTAATTCTTCACCTTGCTTAATATTAATTTGAATTTTTCGCGCTTATACAGGTTGTTAAACAACGGGAATTTACTTCTAGTCTTCTTTTGAGCAGCTTTGGCCAACCACAGTCATTCATTCATATGGCAGAATCAGTAATCTGAGTGTCAAAATGTATTTTGTTCAGAAATCGTGGAAATATGCAGGACAACGTGATTTAGCTAAGCGCCAGTTTAGTGTGCCGGCTACACTAACTGGATCTCATTTTTTGCTACGGAAAATGCTGCCTGCTGGTTAGTGCACCCAGGAACAATATTAGAGCGTGCTAAATAGTTATAGTAGTCGGTTTAAAAAGCAGACAGCGCGTCTCGGCGAAGCTGCGATGTCGTCTTCGATCATCCTTCTCCAGCATGCTTTCCGCTGTGGCTTCCAGATACAACGGCAGATCCAGTCGGTTCCCATTTACCTTACTTGCTATCACTAGCTTTCGGTGGCCTGGGTTGGGCTTTACGTCGACGACCAGCTCTTTGCAATAAGAACTTGCCCCGCCGAATGGATGAACGTGAGAGCGAGCGCACAGTGGCTCTGTGGCCTAAACCACTACGCCAACTGTGCCGGCTCACAGTCACAGCGGATCGTTTTAGCATATCGACTAACGATTCTTCTAAAACGGCTCTGACCGTCAGCGAAATAACAAAGGTACCGACCATACACCTATCTGCAGGTTGCCCACCCACCAAGCTGGGTTCGACACCCCCAAAGCACCCCACCCACCCATCTGAAGCGACTTCTGTTCCTGGACCCATCCACCAAAATCTCCGCCACCCCCACAAACCGTTGACCCGCCCCCAAACTTTCGGATTTTGACTACCCCAACCCATTTTCCGGCCCATGTACGTATGAATGGTATCCCTTCGATAATGTCCCTTATTTTCGACTCTCACTACGGTACTGTACAGTACACCACGTATCAGAACAGCCAGCCAATCACACTTCAACACGCGTACATCGACAACCAAACGGCGCTGCGCGTGTTGTGTTGTCATTTTGTTGAGTGTGTTTTACCTGCTGTTGTGTTTTACCGGTGAGATTGGTGGCGCGTTTGTTGATAGGGCTGACCTGAAGGAAAGATGAGTCGCGGCCGACGAGGTGAGTAAGTGTGTGGCATGCAGGTCTAACTGTTTCTTTTGCAGAGGACATGGAGATGGTGCAGGCTTTTCTGCACACTCGACCGGCACACATCACTGACAAGACCGGTGAGCAGCTGTAGGTGTCGTCTGTCTGAGTGACTGAGTTCTTCTGTTCAGGCAGTAAAGGACAAACGGTCACTCTCGTGGCCAACTATTTGCCGGTAGAAAGCGCTACTGACTGGCTCCTGCACCAGTATCACGTCGACTTCACTCCTGCTGTCGATTCCAAAGTGGTAAGTATTATACGCTGCTGTACTGCATAAAATGGTTGGCTGTTGTAGTACCGGTCCAAGATGTTGCGAGCGCACGAGGGCGTCCTGGGCAGTGAAATGATCTTCGACGGCGCCATTCTCTTCTTGCCCTTCCACCTGAACAACTGCCATTTGGTGTCTCTGCATCCGAACACTGGCCAGAAGGTGCAGCTGGCAGTCAAGAAAACCAATGAACTTCCGCCCAAGTCTCCGCAGTCGCTCACTCTCTTCAACCTCTGCGTCAGACGGTTTGTTACTACTGGGTTTTTCATGCAGATGCATTTGTTTTATTGCAGGGCCTTTCAAGAATTGGACTTCAAACAGTTCGGGCGCTACTTCTTCAACCCCGACCAATGTGCTGAGATAGAAAAGCACAGGTAGGTGATGTGCATGTATAGACGAGTTGCAGTGCATCAGTTGTTGCAGAATGGAGATCTGGCCCGGTTACGTGTCTGCCTTGCGTGTGCACGAGGAGCGCCTGCTGCTGTGTTGCGAGATGGCGCACAAACTACTGCGAACGGACAGTGTGCTGGACATGATGAGGCAGCTGTACAAACAGAGTCCAGAGCGCTTCCAGGAACGCTGCATGCAACAGTTGATCGGAGTCAGTGTGCTGACGCGGTACGTCTGACCACTCGGTACGTACAGTAGATGTATTTGATTCTTTAGTTACAACAACAAAACCTACCGCATCGACGACATCGCCTGGGACGGCAATCCAATGCAAGAGTTGGCGCTGGCGGACGGAACGAGAGTCTCCTACAAAGAGTACTACCGGCGCCAATACAACAAGCAGATTGAAGACGAGGAGCAGCCACTGTTGGTGAGTGGTGGATGGTAGAGACGGCAGACAGACAGTGGTCTGTTTCAGATGAGTCGCGTCAAGAACCGAGGAGCCATTCAGAGAGACGACGCTCAGTCTGAGGTGGTCTATTTGGTGCCGGAGCTGTGTGCCCTGACCGGACTGACCGAGCAGATGCGCAGAGACCGACGTGTCATGCAGGAGTTGGCTCAGTACACTCGCGTCTCTCCTCCCAGACGAATCCAGCACATCGCCGATCTCGTGCGGCAGATAAACGCGTACGTAGGCTGTCGCTCCGATTGGTCTCATTACATTCGGTCGTTTCAGTAAGCAGTCAATCGTTGGTCTGTTCAACAACTGGGCTTTGCGACTCGGTACGGAGCCGTTGCAGCTGAAGGGTCGTGTGTTGCCGGTGGAGCAAGTGCTGGCCGGAAAGCAATCGAACGGACAGGAAGCGACGCTGACGTACGACCGGCGAGTGGGGGACTGGGCGCGGGACGCTCGCAGCCGCCGTGTGACCGAACCGAAGCAGCTCAACGACTGGGTGCTGATCTATCCGCAGGCCGAGGACCAGAAAGCCAGAGACTTCTTCAGATCGGTGGCTGAACTCGGACGTCAGATCGGCATGGAGATTGATCAACCTTACACGTAAGAGTGTCTCACTTGCACCAGAGATGCCATGCAGACAGCGCAGAATTTCAGGGTGCCGTTGTCGAACGACAGAGTCGGCACGTACATGGACGCGATCAAGCACGGCTGGGAGATGGTCAAGGGCCAACCGGACATGGTGGTGACCATGGTGCCCAACGACAACAAAACTCGATACGACGCCATCAAGAAACTGTGTTGTCTGGACCAGCCAGGTTGTTTGATTTGACTCTACGTCTGCCCATAGTACTGTAGATGCATCTGTTTTAGTGCCGAACCAAGTGGTGCGCACGCAGTCGCTGACCAAGAATTTGATGTCTGTGTGTGGCAAAATAATCCTGCAGATGAACTGCAAATTAGGTGGCAGTCTCTGGCGAGTGCACATTCCGGTTGGTCTTAACTAGTGTAGGGTGGTTCTAGTAAGCTTAATTGGTCTGTTTAGATGAAGAACTCGATGGTGGTCGGTTACGATTCGTACCACGATTCCTCGCAGCGGGGCAAGTCAGTGGGCGCGGCAGTGTTCAGTCTAAACCCGGAGATGACTCAGTGGTACAGTCAGTGCGCGCTGCACACCGAAAGCACCGAGCTCATTGGAAATCTGAGTCGATTCTGTGCCAGTGAGTGTGTTGCGCATGTAGATGTGCAGTGTAGAGTGTGTTGTGTTGCAGACGCTCTGCGCAAGTACTACAAGCTGAACGGAGTGTTGCCCGATCGCATTCTGCTCTATCGCTCCGGTTGTGGCGACGGTCAGATTCCGGTGGTCTACAATTTGGAGTTGCCGCAGGTGCAGGAGGCTATCCGAGAGGTCGGCCAGAGCATCGCCGTCGACTACCAGCCGCGTCTCTCCTTCATCATCGTAAATAAGCGGGTCAACAGCAGATTCTTTGAGCGCAAGACCACCGGACAGATCGTCAACCCGCAGCCGGGAACAGTGGTGGACACGGCCGTCACGCGACCGGAACGGTGCCTGTCGTGCGCTGCGTACGTGGCTGTGCAGTGACTTTGTTTCAGCTACGACTTCTATCTGGTGCCGCAGTGTGTCAACCAGGGCACAGTGACTCCGGTGTCCTACAACGTGATCTTCGACCAGAGCGCCTTGCAGCCCGATCACATGCAGCGTCTGGCCTTCAAGCTCTGCCATCTCTACTACAACTGGCAGGGCACCATTCGCATTCCCGCCCCGTGTCAATACGCGCACAAGTTGGCCTTTCTGGTGGCTCAGTCGCTGCACCAGCCCGGCGATGAGTCGTTGGCCGACAAACTCTACTTTCTGTAAGCCGGCACTCTCGCTGTAGGATTTATACCTGCTTTGTTAGTTACTAACCTTCTTCTTCAAGTTACCTTCTGTCTTCTGTCTTCTTTGCAACAAAGTCCCAGTGAAATGCTTTTAACAGTTGTTTTGCAGTGTTTTTTGGTGTATAGTAAATTGTTTGCAACGTCGATCTGACACTTTGTACGTAGTGTAGTCATGTCTCGTTAATCCGACTATTCGCCTCGCGGACAAGATTTGGTCAGTACCAGTGGAGACTCGACATTTTTCCGTTTAGCTCACCTGAATGGAACAATTTGAAGCGCTTCTGTGAGCTCAATTCTTCGCCGTTTGTTCTGTAAATTGGTCTAGAGTTTCTTTTGTATAAACAGTAGTGGTTGACAAATTTGCAGGAAAAATGTCAGCTTCACGCACGCTCGACACTTACAGTGGTGTTCACATTTTCCAGTTCGTGCTGACTGCCTAAAAGTGGTGTTCCCATGATTGCAGTTGGTGTTGACTGTCTAAAAGGGATGTTCGCTGGTCTAAAAGGTGTTCCCATGATTGCAGTTGGTGTTGACTGTCTAAAAGGGATGTTCGCTGGTCTAAAAGGTGTTCGCATGATTGCAGTTGGTGTTGACTGTCTAAAAGTGGTGTTCGCTAGTCTAAAAGAGGTGTTCATACTGTTCAAAGCATGCTTGTGTTGGAGGAAAAGAAGATCAACGACGTTAGGGGTTGCATGAGAAACCAGCAATAAGACCTATACCGGTTTAGTGTCGAGTGGCGGTGTCAGGACGTGAGCGTGCAGAGAAAGGGACTACGAAATGGGCCCTTTGGTCTGATCGTAGGACTTCGGTCAGTTTCGTTCGCACTGTATTTTATTGCGCAAACGCATTCATCCAGAGTTTAGTAGCTATCAGATCGAAAATTGCACGAAACGAGATCAACAATGAATAGGTGGGCAAGGGAATGAAATAGGACAATGCATACTAGTAACGAAGAGACGCGGACAATTCGGAGTGATCACAAACAGATTCGAAAGACTAGCAGTCAGATAAGAATAAAAGCAAAAAACAGACTAGTTCACAGAACGGCTTTTGTGTAGGCAGCGCGCAGCTTTTTGAACATCCACTAAAACATCACAGTGGCATGAAGTGTTGTACGTACAAAGCGCAGTAAAAACTTACCCGAGCCAGTTCGCTGTCGTACACGTATACCTCCTTGCCCGATGACCGGGCAAAACCCAGTAGACTTTTCTTTCTAGTTTTCAACTTGAACTGAATTCCTCTATCGGTGAGCTTGGGCGTCTCTGCCAATTCTGTGTACGGGTATTGCCAGAGTGACTGCAGCGACCCGAATACGTCATGTCTGGTTAGATAGAGCACTCGACTGCAACACCACACAAGTCTATGTAGCAGAGACCATCGGATACATGTACTAGAGGGTTTGGGGCTACCCCTAGCTATAAAGGTCAAACCCCTCACCCCTGCTTGATTTTTAGCCTTAATGAAAAACGTGCTAAAACGCATTTCAAGGTGTTTTGGAGCTTTTCGAAATTTTAGACCCCACACCTGACGAAAACCCACCGAACTCCACCCCCGGTCGGCCCGGACCTGCTACATGTATGCCAATCGGCACCACAAAGGACGCTCTTACTGATCGGTGGCAAACAGGAAACATTTGTGATCTTTCGTAGCTACCACATGGGCGATATAACTATCGGTTTCTGCGAATTTTCCCTTGTTAGCCTCCTGAAACCTTGCATTCAACGTGAGAAGACCTACACGCACGAGCCCTTGCCATAAGCAGTCTGTTGCCTTCAGAGTCAGCCAATGAATATGGTCGCAGAATCTTGTCAGGGTGGATGTATCGCGGCGGTCTGATTCTAGTCACCTCTTGGAACGGATCGACTGCTCTGTAAAAATCAGCAAATACGTACAAACATATCAAAGAAATTCACAGTCTGAGGGCCCTTTCATCTTTTCAGGGACCGAAGTACCTTTTAAACGAGTCACAGGAGCTGCTGGCGAAATCAACAATGCCGGCAGTGGGTCTTGCCACCAGTCCAATCAGTCCCTTGCCTACACCTTTGGCAAAGCCAGATGCACCTTCCTTCTTGGCGCCCTTGAACGGTTGCACGAACACACCTGTCACTCCGTCAAACATTCCCTACAGACATCCGTTTTTTGCACCATCACAGTCAGCAGTACATAAATTACAGTACGTACAGTGCCAACACCCTTCACTCCTTCCACAAGGTCTGCGCTGACGTTGGCCGAGCGTCTGTTGATTGCCTGCTGTCGCTTGCGTTGGTAGTCCTCGTCCAAGGTCAGAGCGGCCAGTCCTTTTCCTACGGTGCCCGTTATTCTGCCCACTGCGCCGGCGGCACTCCCTACGGCGTGACCGAACAAGCTGCGAGCGCCCAACGCCAAGCCCTCCGCAAACTCTTCCGGTCCTTGAATGGCGCCCTAAACTCCATTCACTTACTGGCCCGCCACTACAGTCAGCAGACCAAACGAGTGCACTTGAAACGGTTCGTAGAAGAAATCCTCCACTCCGGAGGACAGATTCCTGACCAAGCCGAACGGGTTGCCGATTATATCCAGTCCCAGCACCAGCACGTAGATCTGTTTGACCGCTTGTTTCACGTAATGATCTGTCACTGCGCTCTGCAGTTGTAGCGGAGTGAGAAAGACGTGCTGTCGCTCGAAGTAGGCCAGTCTGCAACAGACACTCCTCCACGCACACCCACCACTGACAGTCAGTCACTTGAAGACAACGTCTTGAATCTCGGTCAGCGTCACGCCAATGCTTTGTAAGAGCAGATTGAGAAAATCAGACTGGATTCGCGTTGGCGCTTTCTGTGTGGCATCACCAGTAGAACCGCCTTGCGAAAAGCTCAAATGCACCTGTGCAAACGACCGACTAAAACCAGAAACAAGCCTTCAAGAGACCAGTGCCCACTTTGAAGGGAGAAAAGTGGAGGTAGTCGTAGAAAATCTTCGATCCAACCGACACGGAGGTCAGCACCATCTTTGTCAAGTCAACTCTGGTCTTTTCCAAGTCTTTCTCAAATTGATCTCTCTGAAACAGGTACAGGTACGTGATCGACCGCTAAGACGCCATGCCGACGTTAAAATGTTACAGGATTTTCGGAAAGAGTGATTTTGTGCAGCACCAAAATGCGTAAGGCTGGCTCACAATAGACGCGGTCGGACGCGGTTGGGTGGCGCGGTTCCACTAGCCGATGGGCGGACCTAATCAGTTCACTCTGGCATTTAATGTTCAACAAGAGCCCGAGTCACGCTATACGGTCAAATAAAGATTACACACACCTAGCACACTTAATCGGTTTTCGCTAGACAAACAAAAAATTAATGCAATTAGAAAACCTCAGCCCGCATTTTTCATTTGTGTTCAGACACAATCACAGCAGCGTTTGGTTTTGGAAGACAGTTGAGGTGGTGCCCAGCAGTAGGATCACCATTAGGGATGCAAATGGTATCCGGTATTATTTGGAATTTTCAAGGTATTTGGTATTATTTGGTATTTGGTATTTTTTTATACCAAATAATACCAAATAGTTTAAACAACTAAGTAATTAGCTTTTAAACGATAAATTGTGCATATTTTGCGACTGTATACCATGTGAGACTGTTCTGTTCAGAGTTTTCTAATTTACTAAAAGTTTAAGAATGCAGATAAGCAGAAGAAAACGTCACTTTACCGTTTCTGAGCGACAAAAGAACAAAGAATTCTGACCAGTTTAGCTTATAACAACCACTCATAGAAAATTCTCATAAAGTGCAGGTTGGTCTTAATGAACATAACTACTCCGCTTTGGGGCAGTCCATATACGACGTCGTTCCAGATCGGGGAGGGGTCGGCTGAAATGCGACGATAGACGACACGCCAGGAGGGGAGGGAGTTAGCGCTTTTTTCGGAATTTTAGGGAACTTCGATTGTATTTTTACCGGCAGCCAAGGCTGCCGGTATAAGATTAGCTTTTCGTTAAGCGTGTAGGATGCAATTGCATCTTAAGGCATGTGCTCTGGGCGCCGTTCGGCTCGCTCGTTGTAAAGCTGCTAGGCTTTAGACACTCCGGCAGGATGGAGAGTTTACTCGAACGGTTCGTTCTCAGTCATTTCTCTATGAATTTGGCTCAGATTTTCAGGATTAATTAACAAGATAAC
>JASANB010000292.1:0-17632 GCA_030248155.1 Sabatieria punctata
AAATTTGCATATCTGCCGAATACGATTTTTTTAGAGCACATCAAGCCCTTTCATTTGGTGCATTGCTTGCCCTTGTAGCATATCGCAATATGGTGATTTCATTGTCGATTTTTCTTTTTCGTACGAATTGAGAGCTGGATTTTTTGACAGTTTTTTGAAAGTCTCGTTTCTTGCGCAAAAAATGATCGCATTGAGCCCGCTCTGCTGTCAAATGAATCGCCGCGGTCCGCTGCGTCTTTTGATGGATGAGCTTGCTTTGGATTGTGTCCGCGCCATGAGTGGTCGCGAGCCGGAACAAATCTGCAAAATATGGCAATGGGCGCCGTTCAGGCTGCAGCGTCAACATACCTGAGCCGGTGTGCACTTAACCGATCCGGTGCGCGCGCACCCACCGTTGGATGACGGTCGTTGCGTTGGCTCATTCGAATGAAGCTAACGCAAAGCGCCGTCATGCAGCCAGTGGGACAGCCAAGGCTGCCGGTATCGGTTAGGCCCTCCGTTGAGCGTGTAGGATGCAATTCGCAGGCTTGATGAGTCGCCCTCTGAACCGATCGAGTTTGCAAGTATTCAGACGCCAAGATTGGACGCCTGAGCTAATGGAGCCGCAAGTTGGCACACTAATACATACCTATCGAGTTATCTTGCAGCGGACCGTGGCGATTCAGTGGACGGCTGACGGACTCCAATCAAGTCGCTGAGATATAGCTCCAGAACACGCGTCTGTCAGCCATGGGATCAAAATTCAAATCGTACAGAATTTCGACCGGGTACCATCCATGCCGATTGTCTACAAGGAGACAACCACCAAATAGTCTTGATGAGCAAGTCGTATTCGCGGACTATCTGAGGCCTGCGTGGACGAAATCGATCTTCTTCTCTGACATACCTTTCCCGATAGTCGGGTAATGCTGATTACTGGAGGTCCTACAGTGGATTGCTTGGATTGCCGAGCGCCCCGGTTGCTTGTTATTAGCATTCTGCGTTCAATTAGGAGTGTTTTCGTGCATGAACCAGCTAAATCTGTCAACCGCGAAGTGAACTATGGCCTGGAAAACTACTCAGGAATAAGTGGCAAAAACGGCCAAATTCGACTGCTTCACTCTCAGACATCTAGTGTTGGCGCCGGAAGGCGTAGAACGATGGCGATGCACAGGAACTGTAGATCTCGTCACGCTGCGTCGTTTGACGGTTGGCGCATTGACCTACGATCAAAAATGCAAAAATGGCAACGTTTCCCGTTTAGGTATAAAATCAAATAATAGAGCCGAGTCGCTAAAATTTGAATTTACCGCGCAAACATGGTTGCATGCACGGCGCTGCTGACCTAATTTGAAAGCCAACGCAAAGACCTATCGGACGGTGGGTAACACGACCGGATCGGTTAAGGCACACCGTAGGTATGTGCGCTGAGCTTGATGGCGCCCATAATATTTTGAGATTTGTTCCGGTCGGACCCCCTGGCGTGGACCAATCCAAATAAATGCCATCCATCAAAAGACGCAGCGGACCGTGGCGAATCATTTGATAGCAGAACGGGCTCAATGCGATCATTTTTGCACAAGAAACAGACCAAAAACTGTCAAAAAATCCAGCTCTCAATTCGTACAAAAAAAGAAAAATCGAAAATGAACACCATATTGCGATATGCTACAAGGGCAAGCAATGCACCAAATGAAAGGTCTTGATGCCGCTCTAAAAATAGTATTCAGCAGATATGCAAATTTGTTTTTCGTTAGCGAGAAAAATCAGTCTTCTTTTTCTGACATACCTTTTCCCGACGGTCGGGTAATGCTGATACTGGAGGTCCTACAGTGGATTGCTTGGATTGCCGAGCGCCCCGGTTGTGTTATTAGCATTCTGCGTTCAATTAGGAGTGTTTTCGTGCATGAACCAGCTAAATCTGTCAACCGCGAAGTGAACTATGTTACAAGAAAACTACTCAGGAATAAGTGGCAGAAACGGCCAAATTCGACTGCTTCACTCTCAGACATCTAGTGTTGGCGCCGGAAGGCGTAGAACGATGGCGATGCACGGGAACTGTAGATCTCGTCACGCTGCGTCATTTGACGGTTGGCGCATTGACCCTACGATCAAAAATGCAAAAATGGCAACGTTTCCCGTTTAGGTATAAAATCAAATAATAGAGCCGAGTCGCTAAAATTTGAATTTCGCGCGCAAACATGGTTGCATGACGGCGCTGCTGAGCTCATTTGAAAGCCAGCGCAAAGACCTATCGAACGGTGGGTAACACGGCCGGATCGGTCCTTAAGGCACCCCGTCGGTACGTGCGCTGAGCTTGATGGCGCCCATCATATTTTGAGATTTGTTTTCGGTCGGACCCCCCCTAGTTGCAGCCATGTCCAGTTGCTAATGCAGTAGAGAAGCTAGATGACTATCGTTCAGACTATTGGAAAGCTTGCGAAACATACCAGGTTTTTCCAACATGTCACTATATTTTACCAGCCATATTTTTAAAACCTGGTTGGAAAGAGCAGTAACAAAGACGATCAGTCTGCGCTGGACCTCAGCAAAGTCAAAGACATCTGTGGGCAACTCAACATTCCGTTCGAGCCTGTGAAGGAGGTGTTCCGTGACGCAGAAAATCCGAAAATGGGCCGCCCATAATAAAACTTCTGTTCCACGACAGGCATCTGAAACCCGTCGTCACAAATTCCTCAGTCAAGTGCGCGGCAAAATGTTTCGCGACGCAGACTTTCAAGGCTTGGATGGATGGATGGATGGATGGATTGACCGGGCGGGACTGTCGCTAACCCCTGCGTTAGGCCACACTGCGGGCCCATCACGCACAGCCCTTATCATCCTGCCCTTCCTTCGCTGCCTTCGCGACTAGCCGCCACACATGCTCCGGTGTCCTGGTCGGGTCTCAGTGGTGGCTGTCCCCGTTCCATATGTCCCAGCACGTACGTGGTTGCTATTGTAGCTTTCGGGTGCAACAGCAGCTCCAGTCGGTTCCCATTTACCTACTAGCTTGTCGCCAACCTTTCGGTAGCCTGGGTTAGGCTTTGTGCCGACGACCAACTCTTTGAGGCAAGAAACTTGCCGCGCTGAGAGGATGGGCGCACGACATCGCGCGCAGTGGCTATGCGGCCTATTCTCCTACACCAACTGTGCCGGCACTTTCAAGGCTTACGCTACAAGCCGATTTGTGCGACTTGATGTGACTTTCAAGGAAGCCAAGCCGACAAAGCGTTACGTGAAGAATTGATGCTTATGCATGTGTAGAGTGGCTGCTCCACTAAGTCCGCTACACTTTGATAATAATTCTCATCTCCAAACACCATCAGAACCGTTTCAAGAAAGAGTTCTGGCAGCTCTGTATAAGACTTGTTCATGGTGGACCGACTCAAAGTTAGTCGGTTGGGTAAGGCAAAGTCATCTGAACTTTAGCCATGAGATTAACTCCTTATTTAATTTACAAATTGATCGTTTCTGAAAAACATCTAGTCCTAGTCTAGTAGTCAAATGAAACTCGAAACATAATCCAGAACAATCACACCTAGAACAACTGGCTGTCCTGAAAAAAGAAAATTCTTCAATCTAACGGTTGGTTTTCCTCACCACTTCAGCCTGTGCATTGCTTTCCATTGGCTGAGGTGAGGGGGCATCGAGTTGTTGTGAAGCAGAGCCTTCAGAGCCAACCACATCTCTTTGTGTCGCAGCGAGTAGATAAAGACGTTGCAGAGGGGATTGAAGTGTGGCCATCTCGTAAAGTGCCATGATGGCCCAGAGGGGCAGGACACGGGACCCTTTGTTGTAGTTGAGGACCAGCACACTGGCAAAGATGAAGGGCAGTCCATAGAGCAAGAGTCTACAGACTGTGCTCCTCCCACACTCACTGTCAATGCCCTGCAGTCTCAAACCAGCACTCTGCTGACTGCCACTCAGCTCCCACCTAATACTCTTGTCCATCACTCCCTTCAGTTTTAGCAAGAACATAATAAAGTGAAGCAAAAAAGAATGCTCCAGGCCTACCTATGATCGATCGCAACCAGCTCCGAAATATTGTTCGGACAGATGGTATAGTAGCGTTGAGTGGAGTATTATTGCTCCTTTATTACAGTCGAACGCCTAATGCTGTTTATGGTACCGACACCATATAGGTGCCGCTGCCAGTATATGGTACCGGTACCCATGGTCACCACCACAGTCTCTCCGAACGTGGGGGTACCCCATATGGTGCCACTGCCTTAGGTACCAGTACGATATACATTGTATGGCATCGACACCTTATATGGTGTCGGTACCATAAACGGCGTTAAGTGCCTAGACTGTATTACATATATTCTTGGTTTTACCTTGTTAGTATGTCTGTTGTAGAGTAGCCAGACTACCAAGTAGAGCGAAGACAGATAGAGTGGCATAGCAGAGGCACAACAAGTAGAAAAGATCGACGCGAAGTGTACTGCGGCAACATGTCATCGGGCAGATCCAGTTCTCCGTCACAAACACTGATTCATCTTGCAGCCCCTCCAGCACAGTCATGGCTATAGGGCCAGTGAGCGCCGAAAATGCGCAAACACCCCCTATCGCCAGTTTGGTGTAGAGGGTGCTGAGGGTCAAGTACCAGATGGGCATTGCCACTGAGGGCAGCCGGTCCACCGACACCACGCACAGGATGGCGGCTGCTGTGGCGCTGCGAAGTACATGAGATGCGCGTAGAATTTGGTCGAACACTGGGAGGCTGGCATCAGTGTTGGTGGACTCAACACCGCTGATATGCTTCTGGCAGCTGTAGCACATGCTTTGCTTCATAGATCTAACACGGCCGTCTAACTGTCTGCAGCCCTAGCTAGCAGAGACATGTCGAGTTTTGCCAGCACTCTCGGTTAAAAATTTTGTGAAGAAATTTTTAAAAATGTTTTCTCAGTTCCTTTTACACGTTGTCGTGAGGTTCCATGCAGACTTCTCGGTTTGGAGTAGAGACCTACAAAGGCCGGCCCCGGCGTAGCCGGGTGAACGAGGTTTGAACCGGGCCGGGTCTCCGGAGCTGGACCTTCCATGGTTTAGCAACTTTAACTAAAAGTGTCAGTTCCATTGGTGCCAACAGTTTGTATGCGTTTATATGATGAAACTGTTTGGGAATTTTATTCTTTAGTATGCTGAATGCGTTTATGAAAGCTACCAGTTAAAAATTTGCTCATCATGGTGGGATCAGTGTTGTGCCTAGCTCAAATTTCTAAAACTCTGTTCCAAGTATTCAATAAGTAAATCCAGTTTTTTTTAAATTCGGTAAAGTACAGTAAGTACTTTGTTTTTCAAAGAAAACCCGGTAAGTACTCAGTAAACAATTCAGTAAACTCGGTAAAACCTTCAACATTCGAAGTATTTTACAATTCATCTGAAAATCTTTCCTGATATAGCTTTTAGCTACTGAAATTTTAATCGTGTTTTGCGCCATTTACATTATTTATTTTACTAATTAGCATGGTTGGAACGCCTTAAAATATGCACACAATATATAGTGACCAGAGCTTCTGGTATCCAGCTTTATGTAGATGAAAAGATTGGAAAAATTGTTAAGTGAAGATTTGTTCTAATTTTCATCATTTCCCCACAGTTCAGACCGATGAAAAAAATGTCAATCAAAATATAGCTAATAGTACAGGGTGTGCCAAAAAAAACAACCCAGCAGATTATTTTTCGCTGTAGCAACCGCAAATATCAACCGATTAGAATGAATCCTTTTTTAGATGAAAGATAAATAAATTCTTGAAAGAACGGTGTAACGTTTATTAAGATAGCCTGCTTAGTTCCTGAGATTTGTCCTCAAAGTCAAAACAGAGATTTTGGCAATGAACAAGAGTGATTTTTTATTTATTCCACTGCACTTCGTAATAAAACGGACTCCTGCTACTGCTGAGGGCTATTGGAGGCTTTACTAGTGACACACACTTGATTCACTTCAACGAGTAAAGTGTCGTGTAGCCCCTAGCAGTAGGAATCTGCTTTATTATGAAGTGCAGCGGAAACGCTCTTGTTCTTTGCCAAAATCTGTTTCGCTTTGGAGGGTACATATATCAAGAACTAGGCAGGTCGAATCTGAAAAAAAAATTGCACCAATCTTTGAAAGGAATTTATCAGTCTTTCATTCAAAAAAAAAGGAGTCATTCAAAATCGGTTAAAGATTCATGGTTGGAAAAGTAAAAACTCTACCGGGTTGTGTTTATCATGTATTGTCCACGGCCAAAATCTCTGTTTTGACTTTGAGGGCAAATATCTCAGGACCTAAGCAGGCTATCTTAATAAGCGATTCATCAGTCTTTCAAGAATTTATTTATCTTTTATTTAAAAAAAAGATTCATTCAAATCGATTTCGATTTGCGGTTGCTACAGCAAAAAATCTGCTGGGTTGTTTTTTTGGCACACCCTGTACATACAGTACAGTGTAGTTTATTCTCGTATAAAGCCTACACCATGCAAGTACAGTAAACGGCCGAGAAAAGTAAACGGCCGAGAAGTAGTAGATATAGTTCCTAATCCCAACCCAAATACCGAGTCTTTGCATTTTTTGATTATAGCAATTCTACCGCGCAAACAAAGTTGGGGTTATACAAGCCATGAAAATCGCAAAAAAATTGCAAAACTAAGTGTTTTTGGTGCGACCAGATAGATAAATGTAGGAAAAACTATAACTATTTACTACACACATGCGACGAGTTACCTATTGCAGAAGTTTTTGCTCAGTAAACAACTCAGTAAATTACCGAGTTTACCGAATTTTTTTCTAATTGAGTAATTCAAAATTGAACCTCAGTATTCAGTAAGTAAAATTAAGACGCAATTTCTGGAAATGATTCAGGATCTGATAAGGGAGCTCTACCCAAATTGGTCTGGGTCACATCACCGATTTTGCTCATTTTTACATATATAGAAGTGTGTGTGTCGAAAACCGTGAAGCCCAAAGTATGAGCTCCGGTGGACCTCCCAGAGCGCCAGGGCCCCCTCCAAAGTAAGGGTGGTCGGCCGAAAAATCGAAATTTGAGCCTCTACTTCAGAGCATCGTTGTTAGTTCGGACTTTGTGCTAGATTGACGTTCTATACACCAATGGATCCGTAATGACCTGCAGATTCCAAAAACGATACAAAAATGCGGTTTGGTCCCTCCGTACTGGAGTACTTTGCGAAAAACGCCTCCAGACACCAATTTTCCTGCTGACTGGCCAGTACATCGGGGCAAACTTATGTACCTTAGAGTTATGAGACAGGTCCAGACCTTATATATTATGTAGCTACAAAATCCGCAACATACACACAAAATTTGGAGAAAATCATTTGGTGCCGTTAGGTCGAAATCTGCTGTCAAAGTGTGGATCAAAAATTTTTTTCTGCTAAAATTTCATAAAAATCAGGCATCTGGGTGAATTTTTTACGCTGATGACGATTATCACCTTTGTTTTTGCGAAAAATTGCAATTTCTACTGTAAAGAGCCATTTTCTATAAATTTACCTGGCAGTAGAAATATGTATTGAATTTTATGCTATCTCTTTGCTTTTTAGGCTACGCAAACATAATGAACTGTAGCATGCGTACTTAGTCGGCAAGTTAGCCCTGCTGTTCGGTTATTGAAATTGGTTAACACTAGAGTGCGACCTGGTATTGGGTATTGGGTAGTGGGTATTGGGTGTATTGGGGTGTTTTCCAGGTCTTGGGTATTGGGTATTGGGTATTGGGGTTTTAACTCCCCCAATACCTAATACTAATTGGGACAGGTAAAAATATGGACAAATCGTTGTTGACCTGAAAAATTGATCTGAAAAAAATCCAGAAAAAGTTAGTCGATGATTCGGTTTAGGGAAGCGTTTTCGCGTTAAGGAGCCGTCCATAAACGACGTTGTTCCAAAATCCCGATTTTGGAGCCCCTCCCCCGAAAATCTAAAATAAAAAATGCACCGTAATGCACATTAGAAATGTCACCATAATGTACCAGTACCGTCACGCAATTTCCGACCGAACTAGGAAAAAAATCGCCAGAAGAAACACGACTGAATTACATTGAAATACCAAGTGAAGTACTAAACTGTTAATTCTGCAAAATTTACGCTCAAGATGACTTCCTAAATTCTTTCTGAAAAGCTAATTTTTCAAAAATTTCTCGCCCTGCTTGGGCAGCGGCCCAACCAGAACTCTTAAAAATTTTAATTCCAGTGCAAAAAAATCTTGTGTTTGTAACTGGACTGTACCTGTCCAGTGAAAATTGCAATTTTTGGCTCAGCTACGCAAGTATTGGGTATTGGGTATTGGGTATTGGGGTATTGGGGGTCTCAGGTATTGGTATTGGGTATTGGGTATTGGGGTATTGGGTTTTTTAGGTATTTGTTCGCACTCTAGTTAACACCACAAAAAATCATGGGGTACGTTTTCGGGAAAATCAGACAACATTGAGGAACTCATTGAGCTTTGCAGAACTGACTTGTGAGTGGATTGATTGGTACACTCAGCAACATGTTCGGCTATGTAGCATACATACATGATATGAAGGGTCTACCTCAAGCAACTAGAGCCTGACTCTGTCCGATTTTTCTCGAATGCAATTTTTGGGCAAAATTTTTCTTTAAACTGTTGTAAATTTTGTTCTACATACTGTACAGTGAACATGTGCTTCAGTGAGCAGACCAGTAACTGTGTTGAGTGTTTTGTGAAATGAGAAGGCAAGTATATCTACCAAACCGTTTACTAGGAAACAGGTACCAAAATTCAGTCAACAACCTAGTCTAACCTATAGAATTTTGCCGAAGATAACAATTCAGTCAATGACCTAGGCTAAGCTACAGAATTCTGCAGAATTGTGAAATCATTGGAGCAGGCTCGGGCACAGGCTCCGGCGCGGCCACCTGGATTATCTGCTGCTGACTTTTGCCACCTTGCAATCCGATCCAATTTGCGGGGGGCCTTACGGCCTGCGATCAGACTCAAGGTCCATTTCGCTACCCCTGTGATTCGTCATCTCGGACGTTGCCCTTTTTTCACTGCCAGCCACTCCTAGCCATGCTGCTGGGCGCCGGTCACCAAGAGGGTGGCTGGCGTGTCGATGCCATGATTCTGACAGCTCCTGACGGCCACCGGTGCCCCATATGCCGGAGGGCTCCCAGCATAGTCGGTTTTCCAGACAGCTTCCGACATCATAGATCTTCTTCCCAACGCGGCATGCTTTCTGTGCAATGGCTTCAGTGCAATGGCAAATCCAGTCGATTCCCATTTTGCCTACTAGCTGTCACCAGCTTTCGGTGGCCTGGGTGGAGCGTTGTGCACGACCAACTCTGCGGGAAACTTGCCGCGCTGAGAGGATGAGCGCACGACGTCGCGCACAGTGGCTTTGCGGCCTAAACCACTACACCAACTGTGCCGGCTTCTGCCACCTTCATCGCCGGGCCTACCTCTGTCACAGCCTCTGAATCGACCACGGCAAATGAGGTTGCTACAGAATGCTATGACAGTCGTCAACAGCTAAATAGGCAGAACGTTATAACTGGCACAAACTATTGTTGATTGGAACCATGTGCTTTTTGTAGTACTGGTACATACATAAAAGATACATTTCCAGCACCAATATTCCAATCACGGCCAGAGTGATGAAAGCCTTGCAGTAGCCACGCAGCACTACGCAAGCACTGCAGTCCAACCTGCAACTAAGGGGCCGTCCATAAACGACATCGTTCCAAAATCCCGATTTTTCGGACCCCCCCCCCCCCAAATTCGCCTTGCGTCGCTTCTGTGGGACCCCCCCCTAGGCGACGTCATTTTCAGCTTACCCCCGAAAAAAGTGCAGTACATACTAGTACTGTGATTCTTTTTTCTTGTTGCCATACTGTACAATGAATTAAAATAGATTACTTCAGCCACTCTGGGAAGCTTTTCTGAATGTAGAAATCTTTGACAGAATGTACATAAATCGAAAAGTAATACATTCAAAGTTCCCTAAAATTTCGAAAAAAAAGCGATGTCGTATTTTGCTAACCTCCTACTCCTCCTGGTGCGTCGTCTATCGTCGCATTTCAGCCGACCCCTCCCCGGGAACGACGTCGTTTATGGACGGCCCCTAAGCCCATACTCAGTGAGCCTGTGTATATTCGCCCAATACAACTTTCAGGCTCCATTCGGGCTCACCGCGTCCTGCCCAAAATTTCGATAGCGACTTTTTGACAACTTTTCGCTTATTTTTACAATAATACCCTAAATACAATAAGCTTTGGTAGGATTTTAGTTTTTGATATTGCAATTCGAGTAAGTAAAGTACGTACGTTCTACTGCCAGTTGAAATTATAGAAAATGGCTTTTTTGCTGTGCAGAAATTGCAATTTTTCGCAAAAACTAAGGTGATAATCGTCATCAGCGTAAAAAATTCACTCAGATGCCTGATTTTTATGAAATTTGTATATGAAAATTTGGATCCACACTTTGAGAGCAAATTTCGACCTAACGGCACTAAATGATTTTCTCCAAATTTTGTGTGTATGTTGCGGATTTTGGAGGCTAAATAATATATAAAATCTGACCTGTCTCTTAACTCTAAGGTACGAAAAAGTTTGCTCCTGATGTACTGGCCGGTCAGCAGGAAAATTGGTGTCTGGAGGCGTTTTTCGCAAAATACTCCAGTACGGAAGGACCAAACCGCATTTTTGTATCGTTTTTGAATCTTGCAAGTCATTACGGATCCATTGGTGTATAGAACGTCAATCTAGCACAAATTCCGAACTAACAACGATGCTCTGAAGTAGAGGCTCAAATTTCGATTTTTCGGCCAGACCACCCTTACTTTGGAGGGGGCCCTGGCGCTCTGGGGGGTCCACCGGAGCTCATACTTTGGGCTTCACAGTTTTTCGACACACTTCCATATATGTGTAAAAATGAGCAAAATCGGTGATGTGACCCAAACCAATTTGGGGAGCGATCCTAAATTATTTCAGAAATTGCGTCTTAAGAAAAAATTTTACCGGTAAGTAAAAGTACTTACTGTAATTCAAAAATAACTAAGTACCGAGTAACTTTTACTCAGTAAATTTACTGGGAACAACACTGGGTGGGATGCTTAGGCGACACAATATTTGGACAATACTGAAATCATAAATTTACTTAGAACTCACTTTGTCACCGAAAAACAGATATTCTTGACCGAGAAAACGCGAATTATAAGTGCAAGTGGTCAAAAATACATTGTATGCTTTCTTTTAATTGCCAATGGTTTTTCCTGCGATTTTTCGGGCTATTTTAGGGTTCCCGGACCGGACCCGGCCTAGACTTTGTACCGCCCCACCCTAAAAGTCAGTCCTCTTTACAGCGTTGTGTGGTCTGAGTACCAGGCAATTCCAGACCTACAAAACATATCAGCTTACCGACAATTTTATCTCTAAGCTTTAGGATAAAGATATTTGTACCCTCTATGAGATGCTATTCGAGACTGGGCTTATATTCTTTCAAACCTGCTTATCTGATCTTTCTCTTACTTTGCTGATCTTTCGGGACTTTGCTGGTTTCCTGCAACAAAGTAACTAAGCAGACCTACCAAAGATGAAGAGGCTGAGAGTGTAGAGTGAGTCGGCTGCAGACACTCCAAGCACGATTTGATAGGCTTTCGATGTTCGAAGGGCGGTGTAGCGAAGGATGGGCCAGTACAATGCTCAGGTTGCTGGCTCCCACAACCACTGCTTGTGCCAAGATCAGCACGTTCACATAGATCAGCTTTGCGCTCTTCTTCTGAGGACTCTTCCGGTCGAGTTCATGCTTGAATGACAACCAGCCAACTAAATCAACTGTGAGCTGTTGGGTGATATTGCAGATAACCGGGCGGTTGCTCCGGAGACAGCTCCAATTAGCAGCTGCAAACTGACTGTCTAAGCCAGCAACATCAATTAACTGAAGCGCTCGCGTATCAACAAATTGTGAAGCTCAGGTGATTCGAGCAGAATTTCTGACACAGCAGTTGGCTATAACACTATAGCAAATTCTAACCGAAAATGCCATATATTATTTCATAAATATATCAAAATGTGGCTTTTTCGAAAATGGGCTTCCTCTACCTAAAAGGATACAGTCCACAATGTCTGCAGGAAAAGCATCGTGGTAGTGGTGTTTCAGTTTTCAGTGACTTCAACGGACATGACAGAGTATTCTGTGTCACAGAAAACTTGTATACTTAATACAGAATACCAGGAACACATCTGCAAATCAAATATAAATGACGGCTAGGTATAAACGTAGCTCCACGAAAGATTTTCTCTACAAACTAATGAAACAGCAAGTAAGCATACGAGCACACCTACTATCTCTGATTGATTGTACAGACTCCTTTCACTACCTTCCAAGTTCAGGGACTGTGGTGGCACCATATATGATACCGCTACTATACTTTATATGGTACCCCTACCTTCGCATTACCTCACCTTATACGGTACCCGGCACCCCACTGCCATGGATAGGGGCACCATATATGGTACCATAGCATAGGCACCCATACCATATTTTGCCGGTACCGTAAACGTCTTAAGTGGCAGACTGTACTATAGAAAAAAGCATGGCCAGAGCACTGGTTGAAACCACCGGCTACCTACACACCGAAGAAAATTGCTTCATCTAACGCTTGTTTTTCTGACCGCTGCAGCATGAGCATTGGCCTTCCATTGGCTGAGGTGAGGGGGCATTGATTTGTTGTGCAGCAGAGCCTTCAGAGCCAGCCACATCTCCTTGTGTCGCAGTGAGTAGATAAAGATGTTGCAGAGGGGATTGAAGTTGGCCAGCGAGTAAACTGCCATGATCACCCAGAGGGGCACGTCAGAGATCCTTTGCTGTAGTTGTAGAGCATCACACTGCCAACTATGAACGGCAGCACAAAGAACAGCAGCGTGCAGACTGTACTCACTCCCACACTCACGGTCAATGCGCGCTGAAGCCTTAAAGCAGCACTCTCCTTATGGCCACTGGGACTGGGCTTCACCTAAACACTTCTCTCTCACTTATTTATATCTTGTGTAATACTGACCATACTGTACACAATACAGTACGTAACATGTTGTTAGGGCTTATTTCCTCTATTTTTTGCGTCCACCATTGCAATTTTTTTCAAACAAAAACGCTAGAATAATTGTAAAGGAGCTAGTGATAACCTTGTTAGGCTAGGCTACTAACAAGAATGGTTCACCTTGTTGCTTTGCATCTTGAACACAACCCAGACCACCAAGTAGAGCAAGACAGATAGAGTGGCATAGCATGGGCACTGCAACAAGTGGAACAGACCGTAGAAGGGATACTGCGGCAGCATGCTGCTCGGCAGACAGTTCTCTGCACAAAGACTGTTTCATTTTGCAGCCCCACCAGCACAGCCACAGCCACAGGACTGGTGAGTGCGCAGAAAACAAACACCCCCTATCAGCAGTTTGGTGTAGAGGGAGCTGAGAGTGAGGTACCAGATGGGCATTGCCACTGAAAGGAGCCGGTCCACTGACACCACACACAAGATACAAGCTGCTGCGGGCTCGGAGAAGTACGTACATCAGGAGTGTGTGAAATTTTCTCAGGCACTGGTAGGCTGCGATCAGTGTGGTGGATGGTCGCTCAGCATTGCAGATATATTTCTGACTGCTGCAGCACATCAATGATTTGAATCACACAAACAAACAATGATGATATGTACAACTTGGGTCTGTCACGACTGTTTTATGGAAACGGCGCACATACGACTTTTAGGCGTTCCCACTAACTCAATCCGCATGTTTTCCTGCAGAATTTAGCATAGAATTGTAGCCAAGAGTCACATCTATTAGGCCAGACAAGAAACCCGAAGAGCTCCACTCCAGTAACGAAAAAACAACTCTTAAACTAAGGAGAGTCGTTTTGCAATTTTTATCTTCGCACCGCGCTTACAAATCGTACCGACCGTAAGCTGCTATAAGGATTTGATGCCTTCGTTTTTCCGTTAGTGACATTTTAGTGTTAATCAGACCAAATCGTACCGACCGTAAGCTGCTCTCTGGGAGCGTTCAGGTACAATATTATCAGGATAAATAGATGCGCAACATCGTCTTCTATTTAGCGCATATGGTTTTGGCACGAAAACTGTTAGCAAGCTTATAATACAATTCTTTCGATGATGATGCGAAAAAAACAGAAAATTCTTTCGGTAAATGCAATCAATTTTCTATAAACCAGTATCTTCAAGAAATAAATAAAGCTAATGAGAATTAATCCTGCCAAAAGCTTGTTCAGTTTATCACAAAACTTCGAAGAAACGCTGCTTCTATAAAACTTTTGCGACGTTTCTATTTTTTGCAACCACAAAACAGTCGTGCTGTGGAGGGTTTGCCCAATTTATTGGCTAGGGCAGACAGGGAAACCTAGCAAAGACAGGATAATCTTTTAACCAGCGATGGCTTAAAATTTTGGGAAGCGTTTTTAATCGAGATAGGACTTCAATTCGAAAATGGCCTTGTTATTCAAACCTTTTTAAGGGACTTATTCGTCCTGTTATTTTACCAAATAGCCGGCACAGTTGCTGTACTGGTTTAGGCCGCATAGCTACTATGCGCGACGTCGTGCGGTCATCCTCCGGCGCGCGCTGCGCACTTGCTGTAAAGAGTTGGTGGTCGGCGCAAAGCTCCACCCAGGCCACCGATGTAGTAGGTAAAATGGGAACCGACTGGATCTGCCGTTGCACCGAAGCCATTCCACAAAGCATGCCGCGTTGGAGAAGAAGATCTACGATGTCAGAAGCTGTCTGAGAAACCAACTATGCCAGGAGCCCTCTGACATATGGGGCATCGGCGGCCGTCGGGAGCTGTCAGAATCATGGCATCAACACGCCGGTCGCCCTGCTGGTGACCGGCACCCAGCGGCCAGCAGCATGGTTAGGAGTGGCTGGCAGTGAAAGAAGGGCAACGTCCGAGATGACGAATCCTGGGGGTAGCGAAATGGACCACGAGTCTGATCGTAGGCTGTAAGGCCCCCGCATATCGGATCGGATCGGATCGGATCGTCTTCAATTCGAAACTGGCCTTGTTTTTTCAAACCTATTTTAACGGACTTTAACGGACCAGCAGGGCGACCGGCGTGTTGATGCCATGATTCTGACAGCTCCCGACGGCCGCCGATGCCCCATATGTCAGAGGGCTCCTGGCATAGTTGGTTTCTCAGACAGCTTCTGACATCGTAGATCTTCTTCTCCAACGCGGCATGCTTTGTGGAATGGCTTCGGTGCAACGGCAGATCCAGTCGGTTCCCATTTTACCTACTACATCGGTGGCCTGGGTGGAGCTTTGCGCCGACCACCAACTCTTTACGGCAAGTGCGCAGCGCGCGCCGAGAGGATGACCGCACGACGTCGCGCATAGTAGCTATGCGGCCTAAACCAGTACAGCAACTGTGCCGGCTATTTGGTAAAATAACAGGACGAATAAGTATTTGAGCATTACGGTTCTCTTAAATAGTATTAGTAAATGAATGAAGACGAACCTACCAAAGATGAACATGTTGAGCATGTAGAGCGAGTCTGCTGCAGCCACTGCAAGCACGATTTGATAAGCTTTGGAGGTTCGCATGGCTGTGTAGCGAAGGATGGCCAGCACAATGCTCAGACTGCTGGATCCCACAACCACTGCCTGTGCCGTGTACAGCACATAGACATAGATCAGTTTACGCTCTTCCTCTGAGGGCTCCTCGGTGTGGTTCATGCTGCAAAACTGATCAACTGTCTGTTCTTGGATCAAATTATAGATGACAAGACCGTTGCTTGGTCACTGCTCCAATTAGATGCAGCTAAACTCTTAGAATCACCAATTAACTGACCGCAGGGTAAACAGGTGGTCTGCTGAAAGCAGCAGCTATGTATTTTTCGTAGCCTAAACCAGGATTGCTGACTGATCGACAGCTGGCTTTGCTACAGCAATATCAGTGGCAGCCATGTCCGTCAAGTTGCTAATGCAGCAGAAGCTAGATGACTTGACTATCGTTCAGACATAGTAAAGCTTGCAAAACATATCAGTATTCCAACATGTCACGATTTTACCAGCCATATTTTTAAAACCGGGCGGGTCCCCTTATAAGTGTGACGCTCCTCTCCTGCTGGTCCGAGAGGAGAGGAAAAAACAAGGCCAGTTTCGAATTGAAGACGATCCGATCCGATCCGATCCGATATGCGGGGGCCTTACAGCCTACGATCAGACTCGTGGTCCATTTCGCTACCCCCAGGATTCGTCATCTCGGACGTTGCCCTTCTTTCACTGCCAGCCACACCTAACCATGCTGCTGGCCGCTGGGTGCCGGTCACCAGCAGGGCGACCGGCGTGTTGATGCCATGATTCTGACAGCTCCCGACGGCCGCCGATGCCCCATATGTCAGAGGGCTCCTGGCATAGTTGGTTTCTCAGACAGCTTCTGACATCGTAGATCTTCTTCTCCAACGCGGCATGCTTTGTGGAATGGCTTCGGTGCAACGGCAGATCCAGTCGGTTCCCATTTTACCTACTACATCGGTGGCCTGGGTGGAGCTTTGCGCCGACCACCAACTCTTTACAGCAAGTGCGCAGCGCGCGCCGAGAGGATGACCGCACGACGTCGCGCATAGTAGCTATGCGGCCTAAACCAGTACAGCAACTGTGCCGGCTATTTGGTAAAATAACAGGACGAATAAGTCCCTTAAAATAGGTTTGAATAACAAGGCCATTTTCGAATTGAAGCCCCTATCTCGATTAAAAACGCTTCCCAAAATTTTAAGCCATCGCTGGTTAAAAGATTATCCTGTCTTTGCTAGGTTTCCCTGTCTGCCCTAGCCAATAAATTGGGCAAACCCTCCACAGCACGACTGTTTTGTGGTTGCAAAAAATAGAAACGTCGCAAAAGTTTTATAGAAGCAGCGTTTCTTCGAAGTTTTGTGATAAACTGAACAAGCTTTTGGCAGGATTAATTCTCATTAGCTTTATTTATTTCTTGAAGATACTGGTTTATAGAAAATTGGTTTCATTTACCGAAAGAATTTTCTGTTTTTTTCGCATCATCATCGAAAGAATTATATTATAAGCTTGCTAACAGTTTTCGTGCCAAAACCATATGCGCTAAATAGAAGATGATGTAGCGCATCTTTTTCCTGATAATTTGTACCTGAACGCTCCCAGAGAGCTGCTTACGGTCGGTACGATTTGGTCTGATTAACACTAAAATGTCACTAACGGAAAAACGAAGGCATCAAATCCTTATAGCAGCTTCGGTGGTCGATTTGTAAGCGCGGTGCGAAGATAAAAATTGCAAAACGACTCTCCTTAGTTTAAGAGTTGTTTTTTCGTTACTGGAGTGGAGCTCTTCGGGTTTCTTGTCTGGCCTAATAGATGTGACTCTTGGCTACAATTCTATGCTAAATTCTGCAGGAAAACATGCGGATTGAGTTAGTGGGAACGCCTAAAAGTCGTATGTGCGCCGTTTCCATAAAACAGTCGTGACAGACCCAAGTTGTACATATCATCATTGTTTGTTTGTGTGATTCAAATCATTGATGTGCTGCAGCAGTCAGAAATATATCTGCAATGCTGAGCGACCATCCACCAGCACTGATCGCAGCCTACCAGTGCCTGAGAAAATTTCACACACTCCTGATGTACGTACTTCTCCGAGCCCGCAGCAGCTTGTATCTTG
>JASANB010000293.1:0-27263 GCA_030248155.1 Sabatieria punctata
AGGCACTCGTGCCTTAACCGTTACGGGCAGACCGTGCACCAATTGGTGCACGCGACAATTTTTCATCACGCATTGGCCGATCAGCTTCGCACGGGTTCATCACGCAAAGCTCGATCAGCTTCGCAACATTTATACCTCGATCAGCTTCGCATTTGCGTTATGCAGCCGGCGGCGCAGTCATAACTCATTTTCATCACGCACTTTGTGTCGGCTGTATGCTACAGCGTTGCGCATTAGCTGGTATTTAAAGTGGCCGCCAGTAAAAAAATGCGTGATGAAAAACCTCATCACACATGGCTCCATACATGAGCCGAAAAAATCCGGAGGGGCGGTCTGGAGACTTCGGGAAGGGGGGTGGGGTCCCGAAAAAAGGCAAAAAAAACGCCTATTTTGCCTTAAATAAGCGAAAATTTTCTCCCAAGGGGGAGCCGCAAGGGGGGCGTACAATCTCTCTCCTTCGTTAGAGGTACCTTAACGGTTCCTTAATCTGAACCAGATTCATCGGATTCGTTACACTAACCATTTCCTTCGTCAGGTTTGTTAATTAATGAGAACTATGGAATACACCACGTGATTTCTACTGTACTCTATGTATTGAAACGAGAGAGCATGAAACGAGAGAGCGCTTTACTTAACAAAACAACAATGACCCAAGGTTAGATAGTAGTGGGTGTTATATACAAATCTCTTTCAGTATATGTTACCACCACAGAAACCGCACATGTAGGTACTATACACAATACAATACGTATGCCTTTTATGCTACTAGTACCATATGTACATGGCGTTGAGCGCCCAACCGTATGCCGAACCCCTATAAAGAATCATGTAAAAACACACCCACACGCCGGTAACTCATATCAAGTACGTGTATTAGAATGCCCATTGAAAGAATAAAATAAAGAAGCGCGTTATAAGTCAAACAGTTTTCTGAACACGAAAAAACAACATGTGACAGTTTTTTCTATCAAAACGCACATCTGCCAACTTATTAAAACGTTTAAAACTTCTATACGGCGGGAATCTATCGGAAGCCCTGTTCATTTGAATTGTTTGTTTACGGTTTTCGACGCGAATTTATTGAGTAGATAGATACTGTAGTGTCATTTTACCGTCCGACTGGTATGCGTCATAGTTGCGTCAATTAGTATATCACTTTGGTAGGATGGCTGATTTGTTTAACTTGAGCGTAACCACAGGTTTAAAGCTCGATTAGAGCATGAACTAATGCTTAAATTAAATCCTCATTCTAAACCTGAGCCCAATACTACGCACAAGCGTAAATATATATCGGTAATTGCGATGTGGGGGGTACTGTCCGAGTACAAAATTTTCGGCAGCTTTTTCACCAAGGGCCGGAAGCAGGTACCGCGTTACGGTAGTTACTTGATTTTCAGGAAAACTTACAGGGCTTCCGATAGAATCCCGCCGTATAGCATCCGTACACTGACACCATTCATTCATACCTCGCAAAAGACAGCCGTAATACTGGCAGCCAACCCCATCAACCAAATAAATCACTGCCACAAGCCGACAAACGTATCCACAAATAACATTATTGCTCTCACCAAAAATTTCAGCCAACAATACAGCCGTTCGTCTGGAACCTCCTTATTAAACAGTGGAATGCTTAACACAAAGTATTCAGACGAAGTATTAAAACTAATTTCATTATGTAAAATATGCTTGCGCAACACTCCGTCATCACAAACGGCAGCAGAAGCTATCTGAGCACAAAACTCACAATTCTTTATTACCGACTTTTCAAAAGCTGTTCGCAAAGGTACAACGCGTCCGGAGTGATCGTCATCATGATGAAGATTGTACGAAATTGTTTCAAGCGTAGTGAACGAATGCCGTTTGCAGATGTCGCAAGTCGTATACGTTCTCACCTAAAATTTTTAAGAGTAAAACAAATTGAACGAATTTCCAGATTTTATTTGTATGGTGCATGTTTAACGAAAGCTCTTGATACTGTACATGCAGTACTGTAACACATGATCTGCTAAAGGCGGAAAAGGAGAGTTATAAGTGGATCAGATTTTTAGGGGCAGACCACAGACGCATGGTTTTAACCCAAATTGAGTGGCATAGAGCAATAAAAACGCTAAAAATAGAAAAAATTGCAATCTTGACCTAAAAATCGCTAAAATCGTTAAATTTGCACAAATATACAGCCAAAAGTGCTGTTTTACAGGCTCTTTTACAGTCAGGCACTTAACGCCGTTTATGGTACCGACTACTGTTGGCAAGTCCGACTTGAACCTGGACTTATTAATAGGTTTTTAACCTGAAATCTGTGGACTTGAACCTGAACCTGAACCTATATTATTTCAGCCGGACTTGAACCTGTTTCGTTTTACTGGACTCACTCAATAGGTTCAAAATTTGAGTGAAAATTTAGGCAAAATTTGTCAAATTTTCGGTTGGATTACAGAATATTTTCATGATTTCTTGTTTTTACACCGATTTTTCAAACTGAATATGCGAGAAAACGAAACTACTGCCCCATAAAATGTGGTTTTCGTCTTTCATTACTAGTAGACAGGCTTAAATAGCTCAGAAAAAGTTGCGATCAGTGCAAAATTTCAACAATTCTTGAAATTATCAGTGGACTTGAACCTGAACCTATTGTCCAGGTTTTTTAGATGGTGGACTTGAACCTGGACTTGAACCTGAAATTTCGATGTTGGACTTGACTTGAACCTGAACTTATTTTTTTAACCCCGGACTTTCCAACACTAGTACCGACACCATATAAGGTGCCGGTACCATATATGGTACCGGTACCGAGGGTAGTGGTACCATCAGGGTTGTATATTTTTCCGAAAAAAACCTCGGCCTGTTTTTTTCCAGTTTTTTTTCGGTTTTTTTCCTAAGTCGCGGAAAAAAACTCCAGCCCAAGTTCTGAGTATCCTAGGCTGGTTTTATGATTCCTAACGCTTTCTAGCGCCTTCCTCAGTCTTGTTAGACCAGAAATACACGTGTTACATTGATATAAATCACGAAACAGGCATGAAACAGTGCCTGACAGGTTTCATAAATAACGCTATATGCAAATTTTCTTACAGCAGTTTGCATTTTTGTTTTTTCATGCCAAATTTGGTCTTTTTTGTTGTTTTTCTAACAGTTTTGAGTCAGTATGGCCTATTATACATAGCAAAAGTCCATTTTTTAAACGAAAAATGACGTAAATTAGCTATTTTTAGCTTGAGTTTTTTTCCGCGATTTATGTTTTTTTCCGACCCTTAGGAAAAAAACCGGTTTTTTTTCGGAAAAAAACAGTTTTTTTCCGGTGTTTTTTTCCCACCTCACATCCCTGGGTACCATATAATGGTACCGGTACCATATATGGTGCCCCCACGTTCGGCGACTGTGGTGGTACCATATATGGTACCCCTACCCATGGGTGCCGGTACCATATATGGTGCAGCCTTTCTGGCCTTTCCAGCAGGGGGGTAACCCCCCAAACCCCCCCTAGTACATGTATGGTTGAAGCCAAGTATTAACGTCTGATCTCAGAACGTCGCTAGCTTCTTCCTGAGTCAGAGTAAGATCAATCCACTAAAATTTATAGCACATGTTCTAACATCAGTACAAAATATCGGTCGTACTGATTTCTTGGAAAGAAACAGCAAAGTACGCAGAATTGAAGTCATGAACGAATAGTCCCTCGTCTCAGAAAACTGCGGTATGACCTCAAACTCATACTGATTAAGTTGCAATGCATTCTGTACAGCATCTCCTTCCTCGGCGGTAACCAACGACCTGAAGCAATGACAATACATAAACAGTTAGTTACCTGTACTTTTTAAAATTTCTAACCTGCTAGCCTGTTTCTTCCGCTTAGGTACGTAACTTCTGACTGTTTGATTGCACTTCGGCAAAGCCTCGTAACCCGAAATTGAACGGAGTCGATTGTACTCGTTCCAGCATAGAATGTTACAGAGAAACGACCCCGGATCCAATGACACCAGATGAAGACCGCCCATTGTACGCAGACGTGACAAAGCAACATATGCTTGTCCATATTCAAACGTTTCCGAACAAACATCAATCAGAGCTTCATCCAATGTCAGCCCCTGACATTTGTGTACCTGACAATGAAAAATACCATAAATAATTTTCTTTCAAAGAATTTTCTTTCTTTAGAGAAACTGAGCACAAAATATGAACGCAAATACGGTGGCAAGGACGTTATTTAATTACAACAATCTAAATGACGTCACGCCAGACACATAACTATGCGTGCGCACAGACGATACATGTCATTGAAGGGGATAAAGCGTTTTCAGGTTACTTTGAAACCGTAAACACGATTTAATAATGGCATTCAAATCACTAAATAGGGTTTTTTAGTAATGTTATTATTAGTCAAAACAGGGTTTTGCTGCTTTAGAATCGAAATTCGGGGTCTCTGTACTATTTTTATTTTTTAGTCATATGGCCGAAACTCATATTCAATATGTAGTTTCAGTGCAAAACAGCATTTTATTGCATTCGTTGCTCCAAATGTTACGCTTTTAAGGCACTTTCTTCAAACGGAACAGGCTTTTTAAAACATTTTTAATGCAAAAATAGCCTTTTTACCACTTTTCCGGTACAAATAAGATTTTACGGTACTAATAAAGCCATTTTCCGCCCCATAATCCTCAAAAAAGGTCGACAAAGCTCACTTTTTTACCGCAAAAAAGGTTCACATTCACAAAACCCCCGTTTGCACCGCAAAAAAGGTCGCAAAACCCACCTTCGACTTGCTCCCAAAACTAGGGCCCGACCTACCGGATCCGGATATTACCTGCCGGATATGCCGGATATCAGTCACAGAGGAGAAAACGTGATTTTTCACGTATTTTCAACAAAAATATTGCACTATATTGTACCAATTGGTGCACCCGACTATTTTTCATCACGCATTTGCCAATAGTGGCGTATCCAGGATTTCGGAAAGGGGGGTGTAAAATTTTAAAGTTGCCTGGTTGGGCCGCTGCCCAACCACAGTAAGAAAATTTAGCAAAATTTGTCTTAAAGAACGCGTTTAAAACGCATTCCAGGCTTAAAATTAACAGAAATTACAAGTCTTTAGTAGTTTAAAGGGGCCTGGTTATGCTTCTGCCCGAACAGGGCGAGAAAATTTTGAAAATTTAGCCTTCAAAAACGCATTTAAAAGGCATTCTGAGCACAAAATAGACAGGTTTGGTACATAATTCATTAGTTTCGCTTATTTTTGACAGACTTTCTCTTCCTACCGCACATGTCGGATAATTGAGAACGACCAACCCTGTTGTCAAGCCCAACTTTCAGCTTCAGTTTTAGACCTAGGCTTAGGTTCAAGCTTAGGCTTAGGCTCAGGATAAGGCTTAGGGACAAGTTTTTTATGAAATCTCCGCCATGTAGCGGATAATAGGAGGATGTATAACCGGAACTACTACAAACCGGTCAGCCTAGTGATTGAGTTTTATGAAAAAAGTCGGACTCACTTTCGTACATACGAGCATGTACCTGCAGAATCTTCAACACGATGAACCGGTTCATATTCTTGGCACCCAGCCGATGCGGCAGCACTAGTCGCCTGCCTCTTCTTATTCTTGTCCTTTCCCTTGCGCCGCCCTCTCACAGACAGTCTAGCAGAAGACGACTTCGAACGCACCATTTCACCAGAAACCAACCAAAGCAAGAACTCAAGTTCAGCCTCAACCAAAAAAGAACTCAAGTTCCACGCCTTCAAGAAAACTGACAAAAACGAGAGTGCAAGCTCAATCGTTTCAAAGCAACAAGAAACTGACGAAAACAAGAGCACAAGCTCAATTGTTTCAGAGCAAAAAAGCAGCGCAGCTATTTCGAAAGACAGCAACGCACGTCACGTCACAATACAACCGCGAATGTGATATGTTTGGCGTTGAGTGTGTAGTTGCGCCAGCTAGCAAATACACACCACTTGTTGTATAGACAACCGCGATAGCCTACCGTAACCGTGTACACGCCAGACATTGTATTGTAGCGCCGTGTGATTAGTTTGCCCGCTCGCCCATTGTTCTCTAGAACATTCTCACTCTCTCCGTCTGACTACCTGGCGAGCGGTCGTGTCTTTATTCTCCTGTTTAATTAATTGTTGGTTGGAGGTAAAAGTTGTTGTTGATCGGCTGCCACAGAAAGCAACAGCTACTACCGAGACCGCAGAGGAAACCAACAATATATCAACTGGCGACCAACGGTGGGATTCGACGATCGCGGAAGAAAGAACAAAGAAGATTTTCGACGCCTACTGCCAACCCGGCGGTAGCGAAAAAGAAGACGATTTCTACAACCAGCTTGGCACAGATCATCGGTTGGTGTCGCCTACACTAACCTACTGGAGGAGGCACAGTCAGTGAGTATCTTCCTACGTGTCTTCTTCTTTCTACGTTCCGGCCGGTGGTGGACAGCCACCGCCTCTTTCTACGACCTGCCTACAGACGTTGCCGACTGCTACGTTGGTTGTACGTGCTGCAGCGCCGGTCCTCTTCGCAATTGCGCCGACCTGCCTACACACAGTACCGCCTACTCCTACATTCGCGGCTGTACGTGTGGTAGCGCCGGTCCTCTTCGAAATCGCGTCAACCTGCCTACACACGGTACCGCCTACTCCTACATTGGCTGTACGTGTGTTAGCGCCGGTTCTCTTCGTTCTACAGTGCGCAAACCTGTCTCCACACGTCGGCTGTACGTGTGGTAGAGCCGGTTCTCTTCGAAAACACAACGACAGCTACTGGATAGTGGCTGTCACTTGTCTACGTGCCAGCAGCTACAAATCGTCACTGCCGCGATGTCCAACCGCCGGGCACACATCCCGGCACCTCAACCTTATTGGCAGACAGTCGACGACCATCCACCTCTCAAATGGCCACTCTGGGAGCGGCTATTCAACGCGTTTCTCACTGGCCTGGACGCAACCAGGGACAACACAGCGAAATTGACGGACATCGAGAAGAACGACTTTCTTCTCTCGTTTTTGGGGACAGCCGCGCTTCCCCAATTCGCCAGTCACCCTGTGTTCAACGCCGATCCAGATGCCAGCTTCGAGGAATTCCTGACAGCCGCCCGGGAGACATTCTACAGGCCAATCAACCCAGTGAGGGCTCTGTTCGACTTCATGCAGCACTCACAAGGATCTACTGAGTCAGTCACTGATTACCTCCGTGTACTCAGGACTCTGATCCAGCAGTGCACCTTCCCAGTTGAGGAGGGAACCAGACGCGTGGAGGAGCGAACGCTAATCGACTACCTGCTAGCGATTCAGATGGTGCGAGGACTACACAGTCGGGACACACAGGAGAAATTGCTCGCCCAGGATGCAGTGGATTTGGCAAAATTCACTCAACTCGCGTTGGCAGATGAGAGCGCCAAAACGGATGCTGCTAAGATGGCGCCCGGGTCATCGCAGATCAGCGCTACCTCACACCACCGGTACAACCGGGGCAAGGGACCTAGCTCCGCGCAGCACACAGGACCCAGACCTACGCCGGTACGCCCCAGTACCTCAGCCAATCGTCAGACAACCGGCAAGAGAGTCTGCCGGCATTGTGGAGATTCCTCTCACGCAGACAGCAGGGATTCCCGATGCCGCGCCAGAGGCCAAACCTGCAGCAACTGCGGCAAACAGGGACACTTTCAGCGAGTGTGCAGGAGCAACCCGTGTTCCACCTCGCGCCCTGCCGCCAAACAACAGTGCCGGACCACTCACCAGGTGCGCAGCAATCACAAAAAGGGCCGGAAGAGTGTGAATGTCGTGCACACTCAACCACCTTATTGTGAGGTTCACATCGCCTCTACTGATGATGCTCCTGCCGAACCACTGCGTTTGATGGTCGACACAGGCTCGGACGTCACTGGAATCACTCGGGACGAGTTCCATAAGCACTTCCGGGCCACCAAACTGCAAACGGCTGACCCGATCGTCAATTTCGACCAGTCAGAAGTGCCCATCGAAGGACAATTTCCTGCACAACTTTTCTTCCACGGACGGACTGCCAACGTGCCTGTGTATGTGTTCGGCAATTCCTGCCACAATACACTAGGCATAGACGCGATGCGTGCTCTGGATCCAGTGCACATCACTATCCAGTCAAACAGCAGCAACGTTTGCGCAGTCACTCAGTCCAGCTCACCAGAGGATGCCAACGACGGTGTCGCCGCT
The DNA here is from genome assembly GCA_030248155.1 of Sabatieria punctata. Taxonomy (NCBI): domain Eukaryota; kingdom Metazoa; phylum Nematoda; class Chromadorea; order Araeolaimida; family Comesomatidae; genus Sabatieria; species Sabatieria punctata. The sequence goes on from JASANB010000293.1 coordinate 8,177, forward strand.
AACAGCGCGCCACCAGCAGACATCTCTGACGTCTCTACCCCTATGCTACCAGCTAGGGATACCGGGACATGGAAGAAAGCAGGATTCCTGCCGCTAATACACAGCTTTCCTAAGCTCAGCCCTGCGCAGAAGTTTTTTGGACGCCGACCTCGTTTGGGCTGGGAAGTCTACCGACAACCCCGCAAAACAGCTCAAAAAGAGGAAGGAGGGGAGGACATGCAGTCGCGGCAGAGACAACAGCAGTCGAACCAACGTACTACTACCAGCTCAGGACCAACGTTCACTGTTGGGCAGAAGGTGCGCACCAGACGGCCTCACACGCCCAAAGGACTGAGTCCCTGGAGCGGCAAAGTACTGACTGTTCTGAAGGTGCTCGGCAAATTCAACTACCTGCTGTCGGACAAGCAGAAGTGGAACGGGCGCAACCTGCAACGCGTTGCCGACCGGCCGGGACCAACTGTCTATGAAGCTGAGGCTACCGCGCCAGAACCAGATCAGCCGCGACCAGAACGGCGACACCACCCGCAGCGGAATCGTCAACCGCCAGACCGTCTGGGGACTGGCACTACTACTAACTGACGCTTTCGCTTCAAGAAGAAAGAAGGTGGTTGATATGTTTGGCGTTGAGTGTGTAGTTGCGCCAGCTAGCAAATACACACCACTTGTTGTATAGACAACCGCGATAGCCTACCGTAACCGTGTACACGCCAGACATTGTATTGTAGCGCCGTGTGATTAGTTTGCCCGCTCGCCCATTGTTCTCTAGAACATTCTCACTCTCTCCGTCTGACTACCTGGCGAGCGGTCGTGTCTTTATTCTCCTGTTTAATTAATTGTTGGTTGGAGGTAAAAGTTGTTGTTGATCGGCTGCCACAGAAAGCAACAGCTACTACCGAGACCGCAGAGGAAACCAACAATATATCAGAATGCATACCCATAGGACGTCACATGACGTCACTTATCGCATGAGGCTGTTAAAACGCAACAGTACCAAACAGTATTTATCTTCAACTCAATCTAAAACAGTTCCTTTGTCAAACTGAGTGCATAAAAATTTCCTAATCTCTTCTAACATTTCAAAATTTGTTATTAGTTTATGCGTTATTTTCAATCGTGCACCATAGCATGTCATACCAGCGCGGTTTAATAACAGCCTACCACAACGCAATGTAAACATCTCGCAAACGGAAAATGGCTGCTTATAGCAAAAAAATCGACCAATCACCAGTAAGCGATTTAGGCTCCAACATGTTAAACTCCACCTTCAACCAATCAGTGGCCACCGAGAATCTCTCTCCATTTTAGCTCCACCCTACTTCTGAACGGAGGAACAATGTTTGACCTCAAATCAAACTAACTGATTACGATATTTCACAACAGCAAAGATCAAAACAGGGCCCTCTGCATAGGACCTTTACAGACCGGGAATCTTGCTAGATCGGAAGATTTTCATCAATGGCTTCTCTCCAAGTCCCGCCTTTTTTCTAAATCACCATAAGCAGCTCGTCCGCGCTCGCTTGTGTAACGAAGAGAAGAGAGGGGTGACAGCCTACACCATTTTTGCAGACCTGAATAGAGATATATAGCATAGTGCATAGTGGAAAGGTCTGCCGCGCGGACGCGCTTGCAAGATTATCTGCACCAGAAAGGGTAACGTCAGTTTCATTCCAATGTATTGCCGGGTAATTGAAATCACCAAAAACAACAATAGGGTGGTTATCTGTCAAAAAGCGACCCAAATGATCAACAAGAGCATCAGTGGATGAGTGGATACTTGCAGAAGGTGTACGATAGTAAACTGCAAGTCTCACAAAAGATCGGTTTGTACCTGGTAGATACAAGTCGACCCATAAGGACTCAAAAAACTCAGTACTATCTTTCTGAACCAAAAGCACTTCAAACATTTTAGGAATTAGTAAAAGTACTCCGCCGCCACGGCCCAGCCGCACCTCATCGTCCGACCTAACAACAGTATGAGTACGAAAAATGTCACTAAATAGGGAATGCTCATCGTTACTACACAGAAATGTTTCCGTCACGGCAATAACAGCCTCCAGATGTTTAGAGCAGACAAAAGACAATTCCGTTAATTTGTTTGTAATACTACGAGCATTAAAAAGTCGAAACTTCATAAACATCTGTTTGCTTGTCAGTTTACCGGACGTACCTAGTTTGACCGTTTCGGGCGTTCAATAATCTGTCCGTGTCTGATTATCAGGTCTTTACGTTCAGTCTCGCGTCTCTGCTTCAACTCCTCCCGCAGTTTTTTGTCGGCCTGGCGCTCTAAGTAGGTAAGATCGGGCCGCACAAAACACTTGTAGCCCTTCTCGTTGGCAAGCTCGGGGTCGCGCTGCATAATGGAACTGGCCCCTTTCAGAAATTTCTGCCGGTCTCCACCGGTGTGCTTCTTGAAACACACCTTAATCACGCGCGTTTTTTGGGACCGAGCTCCGTCACGAAAGACTGCGTCTACAGAATCAGGAGAAACAGAAAGTTGCTCACAGATCGTGTCCACCTTACTGCGATCCACTTGAGACTGGTCTGCATCGGTGCGCTCACGTTCCGGCCAGCCAACAATGACTAAATTGTGCCGTTTCTCTTGTTTCTCCATCTCATCACGCACCACAGCACGAGCCGCCTCGGTAGCGGCCCTGGTTGCAATCTCAGTCAACTGTCCCATCAAAGGGCCGAGCGCCTCAACCGTGAGACCGCCTGGTGGCAGAGGTGGCGGCAGAGAGTCATTTAGACGATCTTCCAAGCTTTGCAGACGGTGTTCGGCGTCTCGCAAAGCACCTTTGGTCTCGGCAAGCTCGCGGGCAATGGTCTTTAGTGAGGGCGCATTGCAGACACCGCACACAACGAAGGACAGGTCGGATGAAAAGTACGACAGCGCAGCATCCTTCAGAGAGTCAATCTGTCGAGTAGTGGCGCTGCCCACATTGAACTTCTTGCCGACCACACATTCGATGCAGACAGATTGGTCGCAGTAGTCGCAGATAAGACAGTCGTAATTACCACTCGGCAATACCCGAAATTGTTCGCAACAATTCACACATTCCTTTTGTACTTGAGAATCGTTTGTACTAGCAGAGCCTTTCCTCAAAACGGGTGATCGAGAGACAGACATTGGACAGATATTAGTAATAGGCACAAAAAGCACTGTGTGTGTTGTGTGTACCAGATTACTAGTAAAGACTCTCAACTTCGTTTCAATACGTAGCATTACAGTAGCGCTAAGTTTTCTGGAATTGATAGAGCCAGCTGCGGCAATCCTCCTGGCTGTCGGCTTTGATAGCGATCTTACACGCAAACCACGAACTGTCTGCATGGTCACATTCATAACGGCGCTGTTCCTTCGAAGAAAGCAATTCAAAACTCAAAACCTTGTACTCGAAACCGATTTCTTGAAGTCAGGCAGGCCGTACAGCCCGCAAAAATAGCGCGGCAGTGAGGGCAGCGGCAGCTGGATGGTTTAAAGTTGCCGCCGCACACTGCGGCGGTTCAGCCAAAAGGGGCAGTGATTGGTCCCGTGCCTTATGAGTATGCAATTTTTATTTACCCGCCCGGTAATATCGAATCGGCGCTGGGGGAATCGGCGCTCGGCGCTAATTTTTGATATGTTGCGTGAACATCTAAAACACTAAGAAGTGCGAAATCTAAATTCTTCTGTTGCATGAACATCTAAGATACTGTAGCCAGCGCGAAATTTAAATTCTAAACGCATTATTTTCGAGATTTCATTATTTTCTGTTGAATCCCGACTTTACTGAGTTTCGGGCGGGGGAGTACCATCGATCTTACCTCTTTTAGACTTCGGTTTACCCTTTAGAACCCTGACTTAATTGAGTCTCAGGCGGGGTAAGTTAAAGTAACTAGGATGCCACGAAGAGTTGCAACGGCAAAACCTCTGACGGCACTTACTGTATGCATGTACGTACAGTATTTACAGTATGTCAGTCGGATGCTTCTGAATTTTCCAGTGTTGCTTGTTTTGTTGTAGGTGCGTACATAGCCATCTACGTATTCTAAATTCATAAAGTTGTGTTTTGTGAACCATGTTGTATGGTAAGGTTAGCTTGCTTCGTGCCGCGTTGATCAATCGAAGTTAGAGTGCTCGTATAGGTTAATGATACGCCAACAGTTGAATAACTTTTCTCGCGACCTCTCGTGTGCCATGTTAGTGCTGAGCCGCAAGTAAGCAAGCAACGATTCACTTCTCACACAACAGAATGTGATTCGCCGGAGCAATAGTTTCTGTGCCCTCACACTGATCTAGTACTGGTGAGCTAATATTGCCAACCGCCCTCGCCAACCTTTGTCTTATTTCTAAACAGCCGAAGCAAAGTACTAACCGTATAAAGGCCGATTCATACTTCTGCCATCATGACCGCACTGGCACTTTTTAGCCAGTGGCGTATCCCAGGGGTGTAGGGTGGGTACACCCCCCGTTGCGGTGGAGGTAGGAAGAAAAATCTGTCAAAAATATAAGAAACTAATGAATTATGCACTAAAACTGTCTATTTTGTGCTCAGAATGCCTTCCAAATGCGTTTTTGAGGGCTACATTTTCAAAATTTTCTCACCCTGGTCGGGCAGAAGCCGAACCAGACCATTGTAAACTACAAAACTTGTAATTTGTGTTAATTTTAAGCTCGGAATGCGTTTTAAACGCGTTTTTGAAAGCTAATTTTGCTAAATTTTCTTACCCTGGCTGAGCAGCGGCCCACCCAGGCACTTTCAAAATTTTGCACCCCCCTTTCCAAAATCCTGGATACGCCACTGCTTTTAGCACGTCCATCCACAACGCCTATATTGGCCAGTGCCATGCCATCATGATGGCAGAAGTATAAATCCGCCTTAAGGCTGTCTATGTAAAAGGGGGAACAGAACAAGTTAAACTCGGGCAGCTGGTTACGGCTGTATAATTCCATATTTTAGCCCAAGCGCAAACTTTTCCCGCATTAGCGCTACCGTATTTTCTCACCGAGCGCCGAGCGCCGATTCCCCCAGCGCCGATTCGATATTACCACCCGCCCCGCCCGTAATTTTCTGTTTGGTACCTACGTTTGTTTGGTTGGTTTGAGCACGTCAGTTTGGCAAAATGTCAACTGCGTTGGTGTCGTCAAAGGAGCAGGAAGAGACGCTGGCGACAGAGGTGGTGGCGCTGCGTCGTGAGTACGTTTGGCTGTTGCTGACGCAGACGCAGACTTTATTTGAGCAGTTTGACCAGCTGCTGCGCGACTGCTGTCGCAGTTTGCCTCTTCCCAGCAAAATGTCCGGTTACCTGCGCATCGCGCCCAACATGGGTCTGCAGCCAGAGAAACTGACTCTGGCCGGTCGTAGCAGTGACGCGGTGCGTTGCAGTCTCACGGTGCTGGGCGACAACATCGTGCAAGCAGAGGTGGCCGTGCGCTATCCCAAGTGGCCGGGACAGGTGTTTCGGTCGGTGGCGCAGCCAGACGTGCAGTGGAAGCTGCAGCAAGTGCAAGACGTAGCCAATCACGTGGTGAAGGCGCTTGAACTGCTGGCCGCTGCTCAGCAACAGGTCAAACACCACCTGAGCGAGGGCCAGGTGGCCCCGCAAGACACCGCCAGACTAGTCGACCAGCTCCGTTTGAACATTTCTAATGCGCGCTCTGCTCTCTTGACCCCTCGCAAACGCTCTCTTGTCGAATTGCAAGAGTACCGACCCAACAAGTGCTTCAACCCGCCGTTGCCGCACGATTTATTGCTAAGTTTCTACGTGTCCGGCAACAAGCTGGTCTGCGCCGCTTACCACCTTCAGGCTCAGGTGGCCGGGCAGAAACAGACCTTTCACGTTTATCAGGGAGAGTGCACCGTGGCCTGGCTCACCGACGTGCTGTCAAATCTCGGCTGCGCGTTGCAGTTGGCTCAGCAGATGACCGACAAACTGACGGTTTTCGCCGATTGCAAACAGCTGCAGGTCACTGATAGACCTACTCCTGTGCGAGATTTTAGTGTGGATGAGTTGGTCAATGTCTGACTGGTTTCCGATTGCTATTTTCCAGGGTTCCGACGATATGTCGATATCGTAAAGTCGTTATATCGACCCTTTTTACAATATCGATATCGCGATATTTTGTATCGTTATTTTCGATAGTTTTTGTTCGGATTTTTCGATATTTTTTGTGTGAAAAACAAAACTGACACCAAGTTTATTTCTCTGGAACAGTAAAAAACAGTTTTCCTGGACAACTCAAAATCGATGGTATAGTCAAAACCTAACAGTGGCATGTTAGCTTTCAGGAACATCAATTTCTCGGCATTATCAGCTTTCAGACAGCAACGCTTAGGTTCCTAAATGACTGCAGCAAGACTGAAGTGCTGCTCACTCCGCACACTTGAAGCAGGAGGTCAGAAGCAGACATAGGCTAGCATTTCGGTTCAGTGGTGTAAATTTTGAAATCCTGAGGGGTACCGCCGGCTGATGGGTGGTTGAAAGGATGGTAAGCAAAAAAGTCCGATTTTTTACTAAAGTCAAGGTTTTCTGGCTTATTTGTCGTTAAAATAAGTCACCCTATTCTGTCTGAGCTCATTTATGCCTGATGAGGATGGGGCATCAGCGTGATGGGGTCAACCTTTTCATTGAAGGGCTTCAGAAGGGCCACTACGTACCTCTTCTGCGATTCTCTACTTATTTGATATCGGATCGCTGATTGCATCAGTGCTTGGCTGATAAGCAGCAATAGAAGGTTTTTCATTCAATTTTTCAGATTTTCTTGCTTAACTATAAATATCGATATTGAGCTGAAAAGTATCGATATCGAATATCGTCGAATTTTGATATCGTCGGAGCACTACTATGTATTTTCCCTTCTTTGCAGTGTTCTGTTGCGTGCTGGTATTTCCAACTCTAAAACTAAAACGGTGCCACGCTGTCAGCTACGACCACAAGCCGTTGAGTAGATCCATTTTAGCCGGTGCCATGCATGTGGAGCTGTCCGTCGACTCTTCGTCTGTGACTAAATTTTGTTGAAAACATGCTTCGGCAGTATGCTTGTGGGCGCATTAATCTGTGTCTTACCTGCTTTTGTCAAATCCAGAAGGAAAAACATCGAGTTCGAACGTTTGCAACAAAGTGTTCTAGCCAATTTTTGTTCTGTTTGCTTGGCGCAGTATTTGTTCACAGTTTGGTTAGACAGTTTAAATTATTATTGTTAGTCTGTTGTTACGAACGTTTAGACTAGCTTTCTGTTTATATGGTTGTTCATGTCATACATGAACGGTCGTAATTGCTGCACATTCCCGAATATTTGTGATTTGGTCTGATTAAACGCTTTAACACCACTACTCTAACCTTTCAGTTCCGGAAGCTTTGGGTGGAAACCCTTTTCTTTATATACCTGACGTTGTTACTGTTGTGCATCAATCTGTAAAAAGAATGCGACTGCAACAGTGCAGCTTGTCTGTCAACTAATAAAGCCATGACCTCTACTCGCGTTGCTGTTGTAAGTTTTTGATGATTCTTTGGACTATTTTAGCGTGGTTGTGTTTTAGGTGTCGGGCTCTAACAAAGGCATTGGTATTGGAATTGTACGTGGACTGTGCAAACTGTTCGACGGAGTTGTCTATCTGACCGGTTAACTTTTTGTTTCCTGACTCTTTCGTGTGCATGCAATGAGTACTACGTACAGCGCGAAATGTGGAGCTTGGGGCTAGAGCAGTTGCCAGTCTGAAGCAAGAGCTTACAAATTCTGAGGCAGCCAAACTGCAGTTTCATCAGTTAGATATCACCGACGTTTCTAGTGTAGCCAAACTGAAAGAACACTTGGTTGCTAAATACGGCGGTTTGGATGTGCTGGTAAACAATGCTGGCATCGCATTCAAGGTATCTGCTGAAATTTCCAATTTTAGCCAAAAATAAGGCTAGAACGTTGATTACCATCCATACATGGGCCGGGGGGGGGTAAGGGGGGTATCCCCCTCGGCCGGCCATATCCCCTCTCTCCAACCCCCCTCCCGGAGGGAGGAAATTTTCGCTTATTTAAGGCAAAATAGGCGTTTTTTGGCCTTTTTCGGGGGACCCCCCCTACCCCCTCCGGATTTTTCCGGCCCATGTATGTTACCATCCCCTCCTCGTCTCTACGCCCTAGCCCTAGAATTTCAAAATTCTGACTTTTATCTATCAGTCAGGAAGACTAGTTCACTTTAGGCTACGTGGTCACAACTGGTTTCAATTAGCTAAATTGTATGTTGCCGTTTCTGGCTATTTTAGCCAGTTTAAGCTAATAAAATGGCTTTTAGGCTAGGGAGCTATTTCTGACTATGTAGTCATTCATGCCTAACACAGCCTGAATTGGCTAAACTATTGTGGCCATTTAAATCTTGTAGCCATTTATGGCTATTTTAAATAACTAAAAGCTAGATATTCTAATGGTTCCCTAGCCATTTATAGCTAAAAGCAAGTTTATTAGCTTAAATTGGCTAAAGCCATAAATGGCTACATTGCCATTCAGGGCTACAGAGCCGGATTAAGCTATTTTTTGCACAATTTAGCTAAATTGGACTAGTCTTCTTGACTGTCTATCGTATGTCTGGCTGATAGTGTAAAAATATTCAAATTGCTTACATTTACCACTGACTGAAAAACGGCACAGTGGAGCATTTTGCATGAATCATACCAAAAAGAAAAGCTAATAGTTTCGGGTAAGAGGGGTTTGTCGGTCCGGCCCAAGTTGAGGGAAGGACAAAGCCTCGCCCCTCGTAGCCAATGTAGGCTCTGATGTTTCCAGAACTTGATGATTGTGCAGGTGGTATCGTAGCGTTGTATATAAACTTGTTGAAGGATTAATTTGGCTTTTGTTAGGTGAGCAGCACAGCTCCTTTTGGAGAACAAGCAGCTGTCACTGCAGCCACCAATTACTATGGCACGAAGACCGTGTGCGACCATTTGTTTCCCCTTTTGCGGCCACATGCACGGTGCTTTTCCAATCTGGTAATGGTGCCGAATTTGCGTAATTATTTGTTTTCAGTGTGGTGAATGTTTGCAGTCGAGCCGGAGTAATAGGGGGCGGCTACGGATCGAGTGTGCGCTCTGCACTTACTGACCCTGCTTTGACGGTGGCTCAGTTGGATCAGCTTGTGGACCACTTCATCCAGTCCGTTGCTCTTGTCATCTCAACCGTTTACTACGTACATCATTTAGATATGCCAAGCAGGGGACTCACACTCAACACGGTTATCCGAACAGTGCCTACGGATTTTCTAAGGCTGCCGAAATTGCTTTGACCGACATTCAACACCGACAACTGAGCTCAGTCGATCGCGCCGACATCGTTATCAATTCGGTTAGGCAGCCGCCCTACGCATTTCTTATATTTTAGCAGTTGTAGTGCTGTCCCGGTTACGTAGACACCGATATGACCAGTCATAAAGGCAGACTGACCATTGACCAAGGCGCTGACACACCTTTGTATTTGGCGCTCCTGCCTGCAAACGTGCCTGAACCGAGAGGCAAGTTTATTGCTGAACGAAAGGCGATAAGCAAATCCTGAATAATTCTCTGCTATGTTGTCTCTACTTTTTGAAAGTCAAAACACTTTAAGGTACATAGAATGATTTTACACATTCATTATTGATTGTTTCTTGCGTTCTGTGTCTCGCCATAGTCTATCAATATTGTCTTTGTTGTGTCTCTCTGTTCTTTTCATCAATGTATGTTGCCTGTGATTAAAATAGAGTTTTAAAACCTTCAGTTGCGTTCAATCTGATTAATAGCCGTTAATCGGTAATTATATGGTTTGCCTACGTATATTTTAGTATCATCCTGTTTACAAGAAGCGTATCTTTAGTTGCGGAGTGGCTATGAGTCGGGTTGCTGCGGTGAGTTTTATTTTAAAGCTCTTTATTTGCTCGACTTTATTGGTGTAAATCGGTTTAGGTAACGGGTTCAAATAAAGGAATCGGGTATGCTGTTGTTAGAGGCCTCTGTAAACAGTTTGACGGACTGGTCTACATGCTAGGTACGTAAGTGATCTCTCACTTTGCCGTTTGTTTATTTTCAACTGCAGCTCGTAATGCTGAGTTGGGCAAAAAGTCGGTGGACCAGTTGAAGTCGGAGCTGTCTGCTCAGGAAAGTTGCAAGCTTCGTTTTCACGTGCTGGACATAACTGACCAAAAGAGTGTATCCGAGTTCCGTGACCACTTGTCGAAGGAGCACGGTGGACTGGATGTGTTGGTAAACAATGCCGGCATTGCTTACAAGGTACATACGTCACTACCCAGTCCGTCTAGTCACACGCAACAGTTTAGAACGACAGCACTGCGTCCTTTGGAGAGCAAGCTGAAGTTACGCTGAATACCAATTATTTTGGTACAAAACAAACCTGTCAACTTCTGTTTCCAATTTTGCGACCGCATGCTCGGTAAAGTTTCTGTGCGATATCGCCCTTTTGCAGTCCGGCGCTGTCACGGTCGTTGCACATGTACGTGGCCCGGTCTCGGCCGGCGTGGGGGAGGGGGTTTCCGTCAGATGGGGGTGGAGGGCGTCCAGAGGGGGTCCAAAATTTCAAAAAGCTCCAGAACGACTGGATATGCGTCTTTAGCACGTTTTTCAATAAGGAGGGTAAAAATCGCTATTTTAAGCTACCAAACAGCGTTTTAGAGCAGAAAAGAAGCAAAAAAACGCTAAAGGGGCGTCCAAAAGCACCGATCTCTCTTAAACACCAGCAGTGGAAACGCCAAATTCGGTTTACAAAGGCTATACAATCGAATTTTAAGCTAAAAATTAGTTATTTCTGAGCCAGTTTGTTAGTACTGGAGCCGCTACTAGTACTTGCATTTTTTGGTCGGGGGTCCCTGAACTGTCTTGGGGTCGGTGAAGATGGGTTTGGCCTTAATAGCTAGGAGGTAACCCCCAAACCCCCTTTAGTACATGAATGTGTTCATCTGCTCGGATAGGAAACCACTTACGTTGCTAATTTAGCATTTATACTGAATTGAATTCGGTTGTGTCAAGCACGTGGGGTCTATTACGGGCAGAGAACGGTTTCTTAAAGTGAAGCTTGACTGAGCTGAGCTGAGTGGAGATTTCAAACTTCCTTTAAATGTGTGCAAGCTGTACAGTGTTAATGTGTAGGCATTTGTGTTTAGTGTTGTCAATGTGTGCAGCCGTGTGGGTCAACTGACCAGAGGATACGGACAAAATGTGATTGAGATTTTGACTAAGCCCGAACTCACAGTTGACGAGCTCGACCGTCTAGTTTATCAGTTTGTTAGGTGAGTTCCATTTTGACACAGTAAGTGAAACCCGGGTATACAGTCAGGCACTGAACGTCGTTTATGGTATTGGCACCATATATGGTACAACTACGATAGGGACTGTTGTGGTACCATAATATATGGTGCCACTAGCCTAGATACCGGCACCATAATGGTAGCATAGGTGCCAGTACCGTATTAAATAGTAAAAAATCCAGGCACAAAAATTTGAATTTTTCACTGTTTGACTTTGTGCCAAAATTTGGGCATGCTGCCCAAGCAACTACGCGCCGACTGACGCTCACACGTATGATGCCGTTAAGTGCCTGACTGTTATGATCTAAATCTTACAACATTTTTCATTATCCAGTTGTGACTGTTTAGCGAATACCTACTGTATAAACAGAAACTGATTTAAAGAATGTATTTAGCTTGGCAAAGGAAGGCAAGCACACAGATCACGGATTTCCTCCATCTGCGTACGGCATGTCAAAAGCTGCTGAAATAGCTCTCAGTCACATTCAGTTCCGACAACTAAGCACTGACTCGCGCAGTGATATTCTTGTGAATTGGGTGAGTGACTGTAACTAGTCGGACTGTGCCGTCCTGTCGCTCTGCAAGCTACACCGCTCTTCAGTGTTGTCCTGGATTTGTGGCAACCGACATGAGCAGCCACAAAGGAACTCTAACCACGGATCAAGGGGCCGACACGCTCATTTTTCTTGCACTTTTACCGAACAATGCTGAATGGCCGAGAGGCAAGTTCGTAGCAGAGCGGAAAGAAGTGGATTGGGTGCACGAAAAGTTCCAGTTCGCATGAGTTCACTTTGGTAACTTTATTAGACGAGCATTTGTGTGAACTACTCATAACGACAGTATTTTCGAACGTTTCATTTGGTATACAGTTAGTAAATGAAAGAGACGACCACAGAAACACGTCACAGCTTATATCGGAGCACAACAAGCAACGAAGCAAAACGCAACCAGCAATCAACAAAACTAACAGTCGCCCGCATAACACCCGTTCACTTTACTTTTAGCCTAACCAACCAGTTGTCATGTAAGTGCTATGGGCCGCCTGCAAAACAGCAAACTCCACAGAAATACTACACACGCACAGCTTGATGGGGGAACCGCAACACCAAAAATGGCAACACTGAAACAGCAAGGCACGACGAAATCACAATTCTAAACATTTAAGATCAGTCACCGATTTCTCGACATCTATGTGCGGTAGACGCAACCGATAGGACAGTTCTTATCGCAATCCTTCGGCAATTACCCAATTAAGAAGACTGTTTGTTTCGAAAAATCGCTGACTGCAACTTTAATTAGCATAGGGATCTTTGTTCTTAGTGGGCAGACAGCAACAATTTACATACAAGCGAGAGCAGCCGAAAGCGGCCCCCGAACTTGTTCTCGTGTTGTTGATTGAAAGGCGCGAAAACGAATTTGGTAACTACTAGTAGGTGCCACAGATTGATCAGTCCTGCTTTAACGGACCGTTGGCTTTTCTGTCGGCCATTTCATTTTCATTCGGGCTCTCCGACTCGTCTTCGTCATCGCTGCGCACGTCGTCTATCTAAATCAACTGATTGGTGCCAGTGCTTTTCTCAACAAGAAGCACACCATAGCTCAACCGACCACTGACCGAACTCGTCCAACCAGTGGAACCGCCACTATTTATTGTCGCTTCTAATGAATCTCGCAAAGGACAATGCCATACATGTAACAGCTCATCCGCCGAAGGGGTGAGGGGGTTGGGCACTAAAAATGCGCAAAAATCGAAAAAAAGCGCAATTTTTCGGCTAAAATCGTCAAAAATCGATAATTTGGGCTGAAATACAGCTGAAACGTGCTGTTTGATAGGCGATTTTGGCAATTTTTGTGTCTGAAATTGCAAAAAAAATACTTGCCAGAAAAATCGGAGGGGACGGGGTCCATCCGGCGGGGCGTCTGGCCGAAGTCGGATGGGGGGGGTAGACCCCCTGTTACATGTATGGAAATGCAGTGCATTAGTTCAGCGTTCAGCCGAACTGCCGAAACGGTCCAAATGAACACCATATTAGGTACTAGATCATCTGCCGCAGAGGGGGAGAGGGTTCCGGGGGTCTGATCGAAAATTAGGGGAGCTCCAGTGTGTACAGACAATCGGAATTTTGAGTAAAAAGTCACCAGTTTATACAGCTAAAATGCTTCTGTATAAAAAAGTACAGTCTATTTCACCAATTTTACTGTCTACATTTTCCTGGCCCACGCTTTTCTATGCATACACTCTAACCTAATCTAAAAAATGTGGCAATATGCTGTTGCGTATTTCGTTTAGAACAACGGCAGGGTTCATACGGATCAGGGCTTTCCAAATTCCCTGACTTGAGTGCTAAAATTCCCTGACTTTCTACAAGCAAACTCATAAAACAGTAAATCTTTTCAAGCACCTAATTTTGCGATTTCTTTTGCATCAGCAGATATTTACATAAACGGTAGCATATCCAATAATTTTCTAAAAGCAAAGGGTGAATTTGGTATTAAAAACTAATCGTATTTCAACAGGTATTTCGAGCGTGAAATTAACAAGAATTAACAGTTACAAGGTTTGACGAGGTCTGGTTGGGCCGCAGCCTAACCAGGGCGAGAAAATTTTGAAGAAATAGCTTTCAAAAACGCATTTAAAAGGTAGTCTTGGCGTAAAATTAACCGGAATTAACAGTTTCAGAGTTTGACGATCCTGGTTGGGCAGCTGCCCAACCAGGGCGAGAAAATTTTAAAAAATCCGTATAATTTTCCCTGACCAGATCTGAAATTCCCTGACTTTTCCCTGACCTCCCTGACCATTTTTAAATTCCCTGACTTTTCCCTGACCTCCCTGACTTCCCTGACCCGTATGAACCCTGAACGGTCTCTGCATAGTTATAGTAGAATTAGTGTTGTTAGGATTTTTTTCAAAAACCTTTATTTTTAAAAAAACTTTTTATTGAAGGATCATTTCGAAAATCTTTTATTTATTCAATGTATGGATATGTTGGGGGAAAATCGTTGAATTTAGCCTCAGAGAATGCTATACATTAGCAATGCAGTTCTATCAATTTCATGCCTATTCTGAGCCTAAAAATAGGTTTTGAAGGGCAGCAGCCACTCTGTGAGCAATGCTGCAGGTAGACTCTCAGGCTGTAACACTATGTTTGAACCAAAGTATCAGCTTTTGTATTTAAAGTTGCTTCTCATGCATCCTTGCATCTCCTGCAAGCTAAATTTTATGCATGGAAAAATTTTGAAAAAAAATTCGAAATGAAAAATTTTCATTAAAAACTATACTTGGCATTCTAAATTTTTTACAGCTCTACGTAAATAGAAGCTCTCCCATGTTTACAAGAAGGAAATAAAAAGCACTCAAGGATTACTGCATAGAATAGTCGTTCCTACCTTGCAGGACACTAATGTCAGTGCCACAAGCACTCGAGCTGATTTGATTGTAAGTTTAGGACTGGCCCAAAGGATTGGTTTCAACGACTAGTTCTTTCAGTACCACTGTCACACAGTAATTTAATGTCAGTTCACACTACCTTCTCAATCAGGTAATAGTGAGTAAGCGCTACGGACAGGAATGTAAGGCAGACAGGATTGTAGAAGGAAAACAAACGACCAACCTGTCCGCTGCTGAGCGTATTGATTAAGACTTTGAGTATCATGATGGACCAAAGCACGTGCAAAACAAACAGAACTAGCAGTAGAGAGTTGAATACGTAGTAGGCCGCGAACCAAGGGATCAGAGCTGGAGCTTCGACCATTGTGGAATAGACAATTCTTCAAGTGCAAACCGCTCTCATAATATGCAGACAAGTAAGTGCACGTTACTTCAACGGGTACAAGCCGCATCGAGTGACGAACCAGACCACAGTAAAAATGGCAAAGAACACACTGCAGGCTTGGTGATATTCGGCGTAGCGAGATAGTTTGCCCAACTAAAGCAACGGTGAGAGCACAAGAGACCAGCAGCAACGATTCACCTCCATCCAGAAATCAGCGGCGTCGTGTACTATAAGTACAAGCGAGCCGACACGAACGAAATTGTCGGCCCACGAAAACCACAGCAGTGCTATTGTAGCTATGTGATGAACAATGAACATTTCAAAGTCCTGAAAGTAAGCAGCATAAGTAACTGTTTTAGTAGAACAACCTAATTACCTTTCTCTGAACATCGGTAAACTGAGAGAACGTTAACGACCAGTAAAATGTTGCTTCAAGCATGTAATAAAGTTTAATATCGGTATCGACAGGTTGGAATGGGTAGCCGTACCAGCAATAGGCCTGGTCCCAGAACCAAGGCTTCTGAAACTGGACACTACATCACCATACGAGAGCAAAGTCAAACCACTTACATCCCAGAGAACATACAACCCGTACCAGAATATGGAGAAGTAAAACACAAATCTGAAGCTGCAACAGAAACACCCTTGTACAGGTTAACTGAATCGGTCCCTACCCTCTACCGATCGACCGGAACAGGAACCGGAACTAGGCAATTAATATTATAGTCTCTTTGAAACTTCAGGTGGTGGCTTTTTAAAAAGAAACATCCATTGTTGAAAATTTAAATGTAATTCTGTAAGCTCATAACTCCTGTAAAAACACTATGTACCATTTTTGGGCTAGAGAAAATGAGCAGGCAAACAATACTTTTGAAGTGCTCTTATAAACGATTATTACCGAAAACAGTTTTTAGTTGATATTTTGATTGCATACAGTGCAATGGCACGAAATTTCGCTGACTTTCTTCTGAAAAGAGTAAAAAACCAAAAAGTTCCGGTTCTGCAACCCTGATCGCTGGAACCGCATCGCAAGCGCTAGTTCCGCCAGGAACCGGAATACCGGTCGATCAATACTGCCCTACTACGACCCAGATGGTGTTAGGGCCACCCGCAACGCCTTACCGCACGTCTTAAGTGCAATTAGGCATGCGAGTACCTTAACTTTAGCTACTACCCTCACGCCACGTCACCTTTAGTGAAAAAGGCTTATTTGTTAAGCTCAGGTTTAGGAAAAAGTTTTGCCGGGTGGAAAACGGCCCGAAATCGCCAGTACCTCTGACTCAGAGAGTTAGTAATTGATTCAATATTTCAGTAACCAAACAATACTGATTCGACCTGTATACGGTGGCGTCAGTCCAGCTAGGACAGACACTCAGCCGATAGACTTAGAAATAATGCAACCACCGTAATTTTTAGAACTGAAATCGGTGCACCTTTAACTGCTTTGGCAAAACAGTCGTCAAACGACCATCTCAAATGTACAATCGAACATGGTTACACGTTGTTAGAGTAGCATCAGTTCTGTTTCGTACACCTCATTCTCGTCCCTAATTTTGGGGTTTGAGTTTGAGCCCACACTAAACGATGCTCCAAAAAACTTTCCCCTTCCAAAAAGGGCTTTTTGAGAGAACACAAGTGCCATGCCACGTCTTACCAGCCCTCGCAGAACTTGTCCAACGTAGACTTGGGAATGAAAATTGGTCGGAAACGACCCGATTTCGTTCGCACGCGCCGCTGCAATGGAACGCCTTCGACAAGGCCTGTAGATCCAGCTAACGCCTTCAGTCGCCAATAGAGTCGTTTGAAAATGTTGGGCAGTTCGCTGCCTGTATCTGGAAGCCCCATCCATCGACCGAGCGGACGGGCCACAGTCCTGAAACAACTACTCAGCTCTTACTCTTCAGCCACTACTAGCTCAGATTTGTGGACAGAAAAGTCAGAGGGGTGTGGTGAGTTGGAAACTCCTTTTGTGATGTGGGCTATCTGCTGTACATAAGGAAAACTAAATAGGTTCCACCCGTGGGCTACCCCAAACCCGGTTCTTACAGGTACAGTAGACAGCATTAAGATGCCTTCTCTCAGGATTTTGGAATTCAATTCCCAAATGAAACAAAACCATTACGGGCGCGGCGGCATACATGGGCCCGGAAAATGGGCTGTTGGGTAGTCAAAATCCGAAAATACGGGTGAGCCTACCAATCTGGCGGGGCTGCGGCCATTTTTTGGGCGGGTGGATACACAAAGAAAAGTCTGTTTCAGGTGGGTGGCGGTCTGGCGTACATGGAGCCCAAGTGGGGGGGACATGGACAACCCCACGCACCCGCGACTCATGTAAGGGGAGCGGTGATTGCGATTAAGGTAAAGCTGCTAAAATCCTCTAGGTAGGCTGGTTTGCGGCAACAAGAAGAATAACATTTTCGGCTAAATCAAGGGGTTTCGGTTTACTTTTAGCAGAAAAAAGGTGTATCTTCAAAAATGTAACGATGTTGGCTGATTACTGAAATGGAAATCGATGGCCAGTTCTGCTGTGACAAATGAATAAATGAGTTAGGGATGCCTTGATTAAGCGTCAAAAGTAGTCTTAAAGTTGATTGATTAAAATTTGAAAACGAAGAAGCCTGGCGACATGACCATCCATTTCCTCCTCCCATAGTTTTTACCATTCAAAGATGAGTCTGATGAAGAGAAGGGCAAATGCATAGACAACGGGCAGATACATGTCAGAGAAGACTGGAAAGAGTTCATCGTTGGCCGTGACGACAGACCAGTTGAGACCAGGAGGCAGCCAGAGACTGTCGTGCCAAAATAAGTCTCTGGCCGCACGTATGTAGCTGGTCATTGCCTGCAAGCAAACAATCACTCAAGCACGCTCCAGTACGGTCTTTTTGATAACTAACTGTATGTAACCGGTGCGTGTGCGCCAAAGTAAACGCTGCCACAGAATCATTACGCGCCAAACCTGATAGGAACACGGCGTCCCTGGCAGTGCGTACGCACAATCACAGTTTCAGCAGAAAAATGTCAACCTTCACTTGAAGAAAAATGTATTACAGTAAGGAAGACACACAATTCTAATATAATTACTATTCCACTATTCTAGTTTATTAAGGTTATATATTCCAGCTTGCAGGCAAAGCTTTCTGTAGTTCTGCCTTAGGTTTGCTCATCGGAAATAAAAACTGCAGAACTGCTATTCGTAAATTAAAATAGCACATGAACCCTAAAGTCAATCATAACCAAACTTCACAAGTTAAGTAATCAATAACTATAGAGTGCGAACAAAATCCAGAAAAACCCTATACCAATACCTGACACCTGTCACATCCAACACTTACTCATTGTAGGCAGGGCTATCCCATTCAAAGGCTCTGAAAAGAGCGTGGGGGTGTCCTGAGCTGTCCGAAAGGACAGCGGAACTCAAAAACAAACGAACTCAACAAGTTCAAAAAGCATATTTCAGAAAACAGACCTATTCTGTATCAATAGAAAAGACGCCAAATCTTTTAGTTCTGCTACAGAAAAAGAAAGCTAAATTACTGGGGAGTATGGAATAAAACTATCAGACAGACTGAAATCTCGGCAAAGTTCCACTTTGCCTCGCAAAGTGGCAGGGTGCTTAGTTTTTGGATTACGTACAGTCGAGCATAAAAGGATCGGAAACCTATTTAGGCCTAATGGTGCTTACAGTATGGCGAAGAAATAATCCTATAGTATGAGGGATTCTTCAAAAGCTTACCTTAAATAATCTAACAAAACATTTAAGAGTAAAAAAATTTACGATTGCACTGTCTAATTTTTGAGTAAGAGTAAAGAAGGTGGCCTAAAAACTAAATCCGGCGTTCAAGTTAATTCACAAAACGGCTATATTTCAACACCAATTTTAAATTGTTACCACAGAATCAGAAAGGTGGACCCGAACGCCGGATTTAGTTTTTAGGCCACCTTCTTTACTCTTACTCTTTACTCTTCTTTACTCTTACTCCCCCAGGAATGATTGATTCTTGTGTAGGGCTAGATGTAGGGTTCGCCCTGCTGTCTCCTTGCGACAATAATTGAATA
>JASANB010000294.1:0-14514 GCA_030248155.1 Sabatieria punctata
TACCACAAACGGCGTTAAGTGCCAGACTGTAATAAGGATTTTGTTAAATACTAATCACAAATTTTAGACGCTACATCTCTAAGGCTTTGAGCCTCGGCGACCATAAACTGATTTGCCAACTTGTGGACATAGTTCTATCCTGTCTGTCCTCTGAAGACCACTCACTATTGGACGATTGTTTCCTAACAGAGTTGGTTCGCCTATTCAACAGTGCAGAAGGGGACAGACAGATGGAAGCAGCCGCCACCGGTCTCTTCCTTCTGCTGCCGAAACTCTATTCCCAAACAAAACTCCACTCTCAACTGTTGTTGTCATCAGTAAAAGAACTGCTTCGATGCAGAACCAGTAGATTTGTGAGGAAGTGTGCACTGGCTGCTTTGCGTCTGATCACCGCCGATCAAGGTGTCTGGACCCACTGGACGCTCGTGTTTGAAAGTTTGGAAGAGCCTCAGGTGACGGCTCATTTTTTTGGCAGATTTAATTTTCGTATCGTATCACGTATGGGTGCTAAAATTGGCCGTGAAAAGTTTTTCTTTTATAGAAAATGCTTGGTAGCCGAAACTTCGTTATTTCCTCGACCGACCGTCTAATCTACTGTGAAATCTAAGTGCTACCAACTCTGGGGTCATTGATCAGTCATGCAATTACATGTAACAGGTCCGTGCCGGCCTGGGGGTAGGGGTGTCCAAAATTTCAAATAGCTCCTCCAAAGCGCCTGGAAATGCGTTTTTAGTAGATTTTTATGCAATAATTAGGCTAGAAGTCGCAATTTTAATCTGACAAATAGCGTTTTACAGCTAAATACCAAGCAAAATTGACAGCAAGGGCCTCTAACTAACACCGATTTGCCTTAACTACAGTACGTACGTATCAACAGGGGAAACGCCAAATTCGGTTACCAACGGACTTCTAAGCGACTTTTAAGCTAGCAATTAGTTAGTGCTTCTCGGAGTGGGTGAAGTGGTTTGGTTTTTTCAGTTGGGCGGTAACCTTCCAAATCCCTAGTAGTACAATGTACATAATGTATGCTATCAGTGGCATGAATGGTAAAATAATAAATTTTTAGTCTCACTTGGTCATTCCGGTGCTTTCCAAATTCGACGTTCTCCACGAAGTTGGCCGCCTAATCCTGAGCCCTTTCCAATCACACCTGATTTGGTGGAAATTCTTTTTGCCAAAGCCTTCTCTCATCAGAATGGATGGGTTCGCTGGGGGCTGCTGAAAAGTTTGTCAGCTGTGGATCGGAAATGTTGCATAGCTTACTAGAGGCTGGTACAGCAGGTACAAGGGCGTCTGCAAAGGGAATTTTTTCAGTTTGTAGCGATTGCAATTCAGGAAGTTAGAAAAATGAGGAATTCAGAATTAAGCCCTCTTTAAATGAAATAATTCAGCGTGAAAATGATTTTGTTAATAAAGGGCAAAAATTTCAAATTTGAAAAAATTTAAAACTCAGGCAAACTTTGAGATTGTTAGTTTACTAGTTTTTATTTTTAAAAAAATTGTTTGCATTTTTACTACAGTTTTTGTAGCCATGCACAGTAATTATCAGCTTTGCAGAATTTTTTGTAAAAATTTTACGTTACTTGAATTTCTTCTTGCTTCAGCTGTTGTTCACCTGATATTTCCTGGAAACCATCAACGATGGAGATCTCTGGTTGCGCTTGCAATGGAGGAAAAGCTGGAATCCTTTATTGAGACGGTCACTGAGTCTTTAAGCCATTTACTATTTTTTGTGACCACAAACAGCAGAGGTAACACCATCTGTTATTCTGTTTGAGAGCAAAAACTAGAAAAAACTCCGATTTTTTAGCCTCCTTCTACGATAAGTTCTTGGAATCGCTAATCCAAATTTCCTGGTCACCTCGCCCCTCTGTTTTTCTGGACTCATATAATAGCTGCTACACGGGTTTCTGAACCAGTTTGGTGCTCAGATGCTGATTTTCACAGAATGAAGTTAGACTGTTTCCTTTTTTGGAAAGTAGCATTCTTGTGTAAAAAGCTCCATATTAGGCAGGCTCTGGTTCGAGTTTCGGCTTTGCCGAGCACCTACATTCGCGCTGCGGTGCAACAGAATCTGATGACCATTTTTGGACGAACCTCTTGCTGGGTACATGGTCGTTGTGGTTTTCAGATGTTGACAGAGTTTTAGTTACGTAGTATCTTGTTTAGAAACTGGCAAACCTGCCGAAACTGGCTTCATTGATTTCCAGTTTATCCAACAACAGTTCAGATGTTTCGTTCTGGGCCGAGATCCGATTCGGTTCAGACCAGCTGCTCTTCACTGATACCTTGACTCATTTTTTGAGACCTCATGGCCTCAAGACATTTCTCAGTGTGTCAGTTTATGTAAATTACTTCTGGAAAGTGGCTACAATGGCTCAGTGTGAAGAAAGTTGGGATGTTGTGGTGAGAAGAACTTTACTGGAACTCTTGGCTAATTTTGAGCAAAGACCATATTTGGATGATTTGGCTGTCTCGAAATGGCTGTTGTTGCACTTTCAACAGCCCAGCTATTTTTCTCGGCTTCCTGTTGCTCAAAAGCGTACGCTGAGTGTCGAGTGTTGGAGGGAATAGATAAGGTAATGAATTTATAGAATTGTGTAGTGGTCAATTAGTCTTCAATGAGCGATTTTCAGGACCAGATAGAATTTCTGGACTTGGTGCTTTTGCCTGCTATACTGGAACAAAAACCAGAACGATCTGCGAAATTTCTACTCACCTGTTTGGAAAGAGCTCGACTGTTTACAGTAATGAGTTCAGTCAGTCAGGTCAGGTCAGGTCAGGTCAGGTCAGGTCAGGTCAGGTCAGGTCAGTCAGGTCAGGTCAGGTCAGTCAGTCAAGTCAGGTCAGGTCAGTCAGTCAGCGAGTCAGTCAGTCAGTCAATTTAGGAATGCATCACGCATTACTCATCCATGCAGCTGTAATCCTCTCCCAGAACTTGCACATCTATGCGGAATCAATTTATGCACAGAACATTCTGGAATTGGTTCCTGACCCACTGTTAGACCATTGCGCACAAATTAATTCTTTGAGGTATTCTATTAGTTTGTGTTGTATGTAGAAAATGCCCTTTTATGATGGTAATTTCTTGCACTGTAGCTCGACAAGGTCCCAGTCATATATCTCAGAAATCTGGGCTGTCTGGCTATTTTGGTTTTCCGATGAACATTTCCACAAGTGGGATGAAGCACTGGAAAGTTGTCTGTCATCTCTGGATGTAATTGCTTCAGAAGAACACATGTTTTTACTGCTCAAAGCACTACGGATAATTTTAGCTCGGGTAGAAGAGTACAGGATGATTCACACATCTGTGGGGTTTCACAAGCTCACTAGTTTGCGTGCTGACCTTGCTAAACCCCGCCAGATAGGTGAAATCACCTAGTAGATTAGCTGCATATCTGTTAGACTGAATTATTCAGACTTTACTGTACCATTTATAGTTTTCAGGTGAAGGACGAGTCCAAAGTGTCCGAAGCTATTTCTGCTGCATACTCCAGTCTTCAGGACTACAGAAATTCGGAGAGCTTCATTCGCTTGCTGCAGCCATTCGTCGAAATTCTCTTCACTCAATCTCTGCTTTCATTTGACTTCAGCTGCATTCACGAGGTGCAGCCGTTTTTGTACTGTACTTGTACACGTGTGCCAGAGAATTGGTCACGGGTGTCCAAAACTTTGTGGGTGGGTCTACCTAATCGGTGGTCGACGCCATGTTGGCGGTGGGTCCAGGAGGGTGGGCAGGGAACCCTCACAGGCTACATATTGAATGGATGCTTGTCATACATGTACATTGTAACGGATTCTGGCGAGGGTAGAGGGTTGTTTCCGTATGGTGGGTGGTCGAGGCCTTTCTAGCTAAGGGTAACTCCCAAACCCCCTGGTACATGTATGATGCTTGTCAGTCAAAACGACTTGATGACTTTGTTCTGGCGAACCATCTTGACCCAAATATTTTAGACTGTCAACTTGCTATTAGCCGAAGCTGACAGGTCTCCTACTGTAGCTTTGGTCTTATCCAAGTGTTTACATAAAACCATTAAAAGTTGGAATTCGGGCGTGTTTCCGTTTGCATCGTGGCTTGAGCTCTTAGTTGATTTAGCCCTATTTGGCTCTGCTGTCAACAACTTATCCAGGTAACTGTCGCTTTGAACATCACTTCTACAGCTGGTTTTCATTCAGAGCAAGTTACGTGGCCGCACAATACATCGACGGCCATGCGTACGACTGCTGCAGAACGCACGAAAAGTAAGTATTTACTATTTCCTGACGCACTGTTTTATTTTTTGTTTAAGAAGCCCGACCTTTTAGCTACCATTTGGCCACTCAAAAGACTCGCGCTTATGCCGTGGCATCCATCCAACATTGTGCCAAAACTGAAAATTGTCAGCAGCTTTGCGGAGAGATGGTGGACGCTTGTATCAGCAGACTCAGTAAATTAGGCAAGGCCAGGTACTGTAGGTCAGCGCCATTACCTTTGTGTGTTTTACGTACTTTTTCGGTTCAGCAGAGTTGAGCTTGGTTGCACAATTAGCCTCGGTGCAATAATCACCAAACAATGATAACAACCTTACCCAGAAAGAACTAAAAATGACAGGAAAAATAAAATAACCGATAAGGACATTTTATGTGGGTTGATACTCACAAGCTCAATTACTGAGTGTTCCTCTATAGGCGTCGTGAACAGCTTGAATATGAGTAGTCACTTTTGTATTCCTATTTTGTAGAGTTGTAAAAAAATTTTTTTTAAAGCCAAAAAAAGCTTTTTTATGACAATTTTTCAGTTCGAATTTTTTTTTTTCAAAATTTTTTCCTTGCATGAAATATAGCTTGTAGGAGATGCAAGGATGCATCAGGAGCAACTTTAAATACAAAAGCTGATACTTTGGTTCAAACATAGTGTTGCAGCCTGAGAGTCGACATTCTACCTGCAGCATTGCTCACAGAGTGGCTGCTGCCCTTCAAAACCTGTTTTTAGGCTTGGAATAGGCATGAAATTGATAGAACTGCACTGCTAATGTATATCTGAGGCTAAATTCAGAGATTTCCCCCCAAAATTTCCATACTCTGAATAAAATAAAAAATTTTCGAAATGGGCCTTCAAAAAGCCTTTTTTAAAAAAAAAGAGCCTAACAACACTACTATTTTGCTCATCTTGAAGCTGTTCGTGTCGCCAATAGAGGAACACTCAGTATTGAGCTTGTTAGCGTAAACCCACAATAAAATGTTCTTATAGGTACTTTTATTTCCCTGTCATACCTACTGCAGTTTGGTTTACTCGGGGATGGGCCTATAATTGCTTGGCACCCTGTACATCGTAAAGTACACTTGCATTGAGCCTGTTTAGATCTTTCGGGCTTTCAGCTGCGCATAGAGTGCGGACCAGGGGTCTACAAGTTATCCTCTTGTTGTCGCCGTTCTTATCCGAGGTATGTACGTACCATAAAGTTTTGCACAGCACTAGCAATCACCAATTACCACGTTCGATTTGAGATTGAAAATGTATGATGTGCTGTTTGGTACAGTCAGATAATTCTCTATTACAGTATAGATCAAAAAAATGTCCCATCGCTTTTTCGGCCTTCACTCAAACGTTTCGTTCTCAGTCACTTCTTTACCGATTTGGCTCAAATTTTCAGCAAAAATTAACAACATGGTTGGCTAAATATTCTGCAAGTTTGGTGCCAAAATTCCGACTCATACTGGTTTTATGACCCGAAAACTAGGAATGAGGGTGGTCCATGCAAATTTATTTTTTTCGGTAATACAAGGAGTACAGTCCTGAAACTTGCAGGAATGATTGGTGTTGCTACTGGGCATAAGATACTAAGCGGGCAGCCCTGTAGCTCAAAGGGCACTAAAATGGGGGAATTTCAAAAACATGAGTGAAAATCCCATAGTTAAGAAATCTGCACCTTCTAGAATCAAAGCACTGAATCTGTTGTTAATCAACACAGATTGTAGCAGGAAGTTCGACAAATAAATGAACCTGATGTTTAAACTCTGTTCCACACCATAGTAACCATCCCTGCAGCGTTTTTTGAAAATTGAAAATCTTTAGAATCATCATTTTGCCGGTTTTACGAAGAAAAGTCATATTTCGTCATGTTTTTGAAATTCCCCCATTTTAGTGCCCTTTGAGCTACAGGGCTGCCCGCTTAGTATGTTATGCCCAGTAGCAACACCAATCATTCCTGCAAGTTTCAGGACTGTACTCCTTGTATTTCCGAAAAAAAATAAATTTGCATGGACCACCCTCATTCCTAGTTTTCGGGTCATAAAACCAGTATGAGTCGGAATTTTGGCACCAGACTTGCAGAATATTTAGCCAACCATGTTGTTAATTTTTGCTGAAAATTTGAGCCAAATCGGTAAAGAAGTGACTGAGAACGAAACGTTTGAGTGAAGGACGAAAAAGCGATGGGACATTTTTTTTTATCTATACTGTATATAATATCAATCACTAATGGACGGTCAGGTTGCACCATTTAGGTGGTGTGTCGCCTAAGCCATTCGTGCACTAGAAATTGGTGTTACTAACATACATGGGCCGGGGGGTAAGGGGGTATACCCCTCCCCCTTGGCCGGCCATACCCCCCTCGGCCGGCCATACCCCCCTCGGCCGGCCATACCACCCCCTCGGCCACCCACCCCCCTCCCGGAGGGAGGAAAATTTCGCTTATTTAAGACAAAATAGGCGTTTTTTGGCCTTTTTTCGGGGGACCCCCCCCCCCCCCCCGAGGTCTCAACCCCCCTACCCCCCCTCCGGATTTTTCCGGCCCATGTATGGTTACTAACCCCTGAAACCCCTCGATATAGCATTAGATTTTTCAAATGTTGAGGCATCAGTTGCCCTATTGCCCGTCCCAACTACTGTACATATACAGTATAGATAAAAAAAAATGTCCCATCGCCTTTTCGGCCTTCACTCAAACGTTTCGTTCTCAGTCACTTCTTTACCGATTTGGCTCAAATTTTCAGAAAATATTTACAACATGGTTGGCTAAATATTCTGCAAGTGTGGTGCCAAAATTCCGACTCATACTGGTTTTATGACCCGAAAACTAGGAATGAGGGTGGTCCACGCAAATTTAATTTTTTTCGGGAATACAAGGAGTACAGGCCTGAAACTTGCAGGAATGATTGGTGTTGCTATTGGGTATAACATACTAGGTGGGCAGCCCTGTAGCTCAAAGGGCACTAAAATAGGGGAATTTCAAAAACATGACGAAATATGACTTTTCTTCGTAAAACCGGCAAAATGACGATTCTAAAGATTTTCAATTTTCAAAAAACGCTGCAGGGATGGTTACTATGGTGTGGAACAGAGCTTAAATATCAGGTTCATTTATTTGTCGAACTTCCTGCTACAATCTATGTTGATTAACAACAGATTCAGTGCTTTGATTCTAGAAGGTGCAGATTTCTTAACTATGGGATTTTCACTCATGTTTTTGAAATTCCCCCATTTTAGTGCCCTTTGGGCTACAGGGCTGCCCGCTTAGTATCTTATGCCCAGTAGCAACACCAATCATTCCTGCAAGTTTCAGGACTGTACTCCATGTATTACCGAAAAAAAATAAATTTGCGTGGACCACCCTCATTCCTAGTTTTCGGGTCATAAAACCAGTATGAGTCGGAATTTTGGCACTAAACTTGCAGAATATTTAGCCAACCATGTTGCTGCTAATTATTGCTGAAATTTTGAGCCAAATCGGTAAAGAAGTGACTGAGAACGAAACGTTTGAGTGAAGGCCGAAAAAGCGATGGGACATTTTTTTTATCTATACTGTATGTATTATCGACAAAACACGGACTGCCTTCGATGTCGCGAGAAACACTTTTAGCCTGCAAGTGGCACCCTGTTCGACTATTGCATGGAGACACTTGGAGACCCGGCGCAGCAAAACTCAGTCAAATTGCTGACCGAGCTTGTTCTTGTGCGTCTCTGCTTGAAGTTTGACCTCCTGAAAGAGAAGTTTCTTCATGTTGACCGAAAGGTACGTAAAGATTGGCTTCTGATGCAAAAGCATTTTTTGAGCAGCTGAAAAACTATTGACTATTGAATGACCGACCGACCGACCGACCGACCGAACGACCGACCGACCGACCGACCGACCGACCGACCGACCGACCGACCGACCGACCGACCGACCGACCGACCGACCGACCGACCGACCGACCGACCGACCGACCGACCGACCGACCGACCGACCGACCGACCGACCGACCGACCGACCGACCGACCGACTACTGTTTTTGTGATTTCAGCTTGCTAATCTGCGAATCGGATCTGTGTGCTCTTGGGCAACGGTGCTTCAAATGGTGGCTCGTTTTACAGCAGACAAGGTGTCAGTTTAGCTAAACGTTGCTACTTTACTCTATCTACTGTCTGTTCCATTTAAGGACTTTGTATCAGGATGTTGTGCCAGCTTGCTGCCTTGGATCAGTGCTCAGAACTTTCCGGCCCGTTGCACGGTTTTGGCCGCTTTGCGTTTAATCTTTGAGAGAGTGTTTGTGCGCTCGGAAATGTCTGAATTGGCTGAAAGATTCAGAGTGGTGCAGCCGTGTGTTTATTTTGATGGTGAGACTGGGTAAGCTGATTAGCATAACGGCTACTGTTGACTTGCTACGCACGTTATTGCTTTCTTTTAGCAATTCCCAACGGGTAATAGAAAACTTGACCAGTGATTTCTTCTTCGCTGTCTTCGATCTGGAAACCGATTTCTGTCTTGAGGTGACTGTAGATCATTGGGCATTATGCCAGGGTTCATGCGGGACCTGGAAAGTCAGTGAGTCATGGAAAAGTCAGGGAATTTGATGTCCAGTCAAGGAAAAGTTGATAGCAGTAGACGCATCACACCACCCAAACCCAAAGGGCCCTGTCAGCACTTTACACACCTGCCCTTTGAAAATGGGACTCTTAACTTTCTATACCTTGTACAGACTAAGCTAGGTTTCCCTTGCGAATTGCGAGGGAAGCAGCGTGCATTTCACTTATGCATGACGCACTGATGCTCCGATTTTGATACATCGACACTACCCCCACCAATTTGGAAGTTAACAGCTTCTGTTCAGCACTGTGATCAAGTTTTAAGCTTCGACATTGATCGGGATTAGGCTTAGGATGAACTTAAACGTACTTTTAGGATCTAGCTTAGCCTCAGCTTAATCAGTTAGCTTTCCGCTAATGTGCGGGGATAGTGTCCCACAATTGCCACTTTTTAGCGAAAAACAGCAGCGCCGCTACGCCACTTCCATTCCATCTCTGAAAATTGGCTACCGTAGTTAGAAGATAGATGTTTTCGTGTTGAAAAACTAAAGACTATGTCGAGTACGGTAGCTAGAACCGAACGGATCTAAGAGAATCGAAAATTTTTGAACAAAGCAGAAACCGAGTGGATTGTGAATGGCCTATAGTACTACTACAAATGGAAAATTTGCCCGTTTAAATGCGTTTTTCAAAGCAAATTTTTCAAAATTTTCTCATCCTTGCTGGAATTTCTTCACTCTGGTTGGTCAGTGAAGTTCTTACTTTGGTCAGGGAATTTTGCTTTTCAAAAGCCGCACGAACCCTGTATGCAGTAGTAATGAGAAACAAGGAAAAGAGACAACAAAAGTTTTAACGACTTTTTTGTAAAATTTTCATATCGATGCATATACACTATGTACGTAGATCGATTCGCCTTAGGCTATTATTATTATTATTATTCAAGTACATAATAATATGACAAGGAAGGTTTAGACCATCTTTTACTTGATTCCTTCCCGCACTGGCTTGCCGTCCGAAGAGTTGCTTCCTGCTTCTATGTTCGAGCTCGAAGATATTGCCGTTTCTGAGCTAACGCTGCGTCTGCGAGCTGACGAAAGGTTCATCTTAGCTCCTTTCGGCTTGTGGAAAAGTAAGGAAGGTTCAGTTTAAAGTTGAACAATAGCTTGTACACTGATTTAATCGAGTGTGGCAACTGTGATTTGAACCGGGGCTTGTGAGCTGAATTTTTTCTTCAAAATTTGGTGCCTTAATTGCGAAAACAAAGATTGCCAATGCCGGTACTTAGGCTAGTGGCAACAGTATTGGCACCGTACGATACCCCACGTTCAGGGACTGTGGTGTACCCCCTACCTTGGTACTGGTGGTACTGGTACCATTCCTTCAGATTTCGCACCATATACAATACGTATGGTTGTGGTACCATAGATGGTACCGACCACCACATTATGACCACCACACTCCCCGAACGTGAGTACCATATACGTATGGTGGCACTAGCCTAGGTACCGGTGGTACCATACAGTATATGGTGTCAGTATCATAAACGGCGTTAAGTGCCAGACTGTAAGGGGCTAGTCAGATCGCCTCTGGGCTGTTCTCTGGCTGTGGGCATAATCTTTGGGACAGGCAACCCCCTGCGTGTACTCTATTTAATTTATGAAAGAAAATACCTATCTCTAAGTGTGTAAGTACAGTAATTTTTTCAGCAGCACCTTCTACTAAGCGCCAACCAGCGACTGTGTCGGCTGACCACGGAGTTCAGAAGAAACTCGTTCCAATTTCGGTTGTTCGCACAGAAATTGCCGATTCTGTGGTCGACGGACTCGTTAAGGAAACGGCACACCCGAATTTAATTGTTGTTGCCTCGCTTGTAGACCGCGCCACTAATTTAGGCGGTTAGTTTCAGTACTGTAAAATACACTAATTAGGGTTACTGTTGTAAGCGTTATACGGACAGTATACGTACGTGTACATGTAACTGGTGGGTGCGGGGGTCTGCCCCCACCCGACTTAGACCCCTCTCCCCAAGACGGTCTTTCCGAACTTCGAATTTTGTGGCAAGTAATTTTTTCAGCAAATTTTTACAATTTTTTAGGATTTCAGTAAAACAGCACTTTCAGTTTCAGCTATTAGCTTGAGCCGAAATTAGCGATTTTGACTATTATTTTTAGTCGAAAATTGCGATTTTTGAGCGTTTTTGGTAAACAGCCCGCTCCCCTCCGCTAGAATTTTGGCTCAAAAGATCCACCCCTTAGCCAGCCTGCCCTTTGGAATTTTTTTTGGAAGAATTTTGTATAGAAAATTATGATAAAAGTATGCCTAGATTAGGTGTAACTGAGCTCAGAATAGCTTTTTAAACTATTTTAACGAAAAATAAGCAAACAAACCTTGATTTTAGCCCAAAATCGGACTTTTAGCTTACCATTCATTCCCTAAACCCCCATCAGCCTTAGCATTTGAAAATTTTCCACCTCCTCAACCGAGATGCTAGCCCATGTCTGTCCGCAACCCGCCTGCCGACCAACCGCTGATGATCGGTTACTGTACATGTATGTTACTATTGTAAGAGTTTACGTACAGTACGTAACCTACAATATCTCGAAAATTTTGCATCAAGAGTAAAAAATTTAAAAAATCGGTTTTCAAAATTTTTGAAGAAATTATCGAAAAATTTTCCGAAGTCTAATAATTTTAGGTTTATGCCGAACATGCGAAGTGTTCGGCGTCGGCCAACTGGTGCTGGCCAACAAGCAAATTCTCGATGATCAGAACTTCAAAAGCCTCAGCGTCACTGCCGAAAATTGGCTGAAAATTTCGGAGGTTTTCGGATTTTCATTGAAAATCGTCTGCTTCCTCACTCCTACTTTGTTTCAGGTGAAACCATTCGATCTGTCAGGTTACTTGTCGGCAATGCGTGAACGCGGATTCAAAGTGGTAGGAGTTGAACAGACAAATCGCAGCGTGCCAGTGAACGATTTCAAATTTCCCGCCAGAACTGTTTTGTTGCTGGGGTATAAATGTGTTTACCTATGTACGTACGGTCACACAACTGAATTGGGCTTTCGAAAATTTCAATTTTTGTCGTTTTGAACGACATACAGGGTGCTTTAACTACTGTAAATGCATGAAATTTTAACATAGATCTCATCTTTTCTGATAGATTTTTTTGGTATACGCTTTTAGTGTGTCCGACAACAACTTCGCCCGTGTAGTGAGCAGTAAAAATGTAAAAAAAGGCTAAATAGTAAGACTAATTTTCGCTTTTCAGACATGAAAAAGAGGGAATTCCGGTTGAACTGATGTCAAGGTTGGATTTTGCGGTTGAAATTACGCAATTCGGAGTGATTCGCAGCTTAAACGTGCATGTTTGTGGCGCGCTAATTATTAACGAATACATACGACAACACACTAAATCTAAAGGCTAAGTTAGAGTGTGATAAATTTTCGTGTTATTCGGCCATTTAAACTTGTCGATCGATGTTACTTAATGATTTCCTTTCAATGTGTGTTGTAATGGCAGAACCAAATCATGTCAAATGAAGCGAAAAGTGGGCTATTTATCTTTTATTCACCATAGTCACAAATGCTGCGTAAAATTGAAGCCAGTGCGAGAAAAATTGGCTTCAAAAACGCGTTCATACAGCTCAGTACAAAGTTTCGTTTAGTTTAGTATGTATGTAACACATACGTAGATGATCTATTTTACTGAATAATTCAAGTCTAGCAGTAAACTTTTGTGAGCCCTCCACAACTATATGCAAATTTGCTTGTCAATCACGCCAGAGGTCAGAGTAATGGTCAGTGAGTGAGTGGCCGGTCGGACGGTCAGTTTGGCCCATTTAATCTGCTCTGTGTAGTGTCCTGTGACTGACGGCAAACGAACGTTGGCAAGAAAAGAAATTGAGTGAAACTTGAAAGGCCTCGTCGGGATGGCAGATCCGCCCGAGAGTTCGTCCACTTGGGATCTGACCGTGCAGAACAGGAGATCCTCCGCCCAGACCCTGCCTCCGCTGGTGAAATTCAGGGAAAAAGGTGAATTATGCAGTCGCGTCCGCGCTCTATGCAGTCAGGTTGTAGACAGATTCATGCATAGTTTCTTTAAGAAATTGGACTGTTTTGAGTTAAACAGCAAAGTATTTGGCGGCATTAAAAATAGACCGTACTAATTTCTTGAACAAAAAATGGTCAAAATTGAGACCAAGCCGGTTTTAGCTGCTGCTTTGAGTGATTTTCTGCCAAAAGCTTAGATTTTGAAAATTTTAATTGAGTGACAGGTTAGTTACTATATACACCCTCAATACTACATAAGGAATTTTATATGACGACACTACCACAGAACTCGAAGGTAGGCGTTTGATGGTTCCACTACCTACTGTGGATCAGGTAGATTTGCAATACCCACCTGATACCTACCTGATACCTGATCGGGTACTTTCGAACTGTACCTACCTGATTTTGGGTATTTTTGGCCTGAAGCAGGTACAGGTATCAGGTACAAACAGAAGGCAATAAATGGTAGTTTCTGACCGATTTGTTGCTTAAAAAAGCGCGTAGGAAGGTTAATTTTTCAAAATTTTCTCGCCCTGCTTGGGCCGTTGCGCAACCAGGCCACTTCAGCCTACAATACCTCCTAATTTCTGTTAATACTATACTCAGAATGCTTTCAAAAGGGTTTTTCAAGCCATTTTTGCCAAATTTTTCTCGCCCTGATTGGTCCATGGCCCAACGCGCCCAACCAGAGATCTAAAAATTTTATACTTCCTTTTGCAAAATCCTGAGTAAAGCAATGAATAAAGGCGAAGACAAATAGGGACACACTCTATGGGTAAATTATGAGAAGCCATACTCTAAGTAGCAAAGATAAACCACCAGAGATGGATGTGCAAAGCGATTCCACACCCCTGTGATATTTTGAGAGGGGGTTTTTAGCACTTTGTGCAGTTCCCTAACGAAAAAAATCATAAAATGACTGGACTAATCTGATTTTAGCTGACTTTTGAGACTAAGTTGGTAGTCTGGGCGATTTTTCGGCTAAAATCCGGATTTTAACTTTTTATGAGCAAATACCTGATACCTGTATTTTTGTGAATACCTACCTATACCTGATACCTGATTGGGTATTTTTGAAATACCTGTACCTGATATCTGGGTACTTTTCCAATACCTGCCCACAATACCACTACCCTGTGCCCAGGTACCATAGACCGTATATACCAAGCTGACGGTATAGCCTGCTTTTTTATTCAGAGAACGACCTACCTCAGACTCCTCGCGCCAAGGCAACCACGTTAGGACACCCAACAGCTCAGAGGGCCCACTCTGATGGGGTGCTTTCTGACCTGGACAACAGCTTCAATGTGGCCAAACGGAAAAGCTCTGCCGATCTGGCCCAGAAGTTCACGAGAAAGAACCAGTACAAAGTCAGCTTTTTATCGGAGCAGAGCAAGTGAGAGTTAGCTGGGAAGTCAGGCCAAAAGTTTGCTGAGTGCATGAGTTTTTAGTAACATGGAGAAACGATGGAATGTCTTCCGTTCTGTGGCCACCGAACGCGACGTTTTTGAACCGAAATGGATTGTTCTGGCTGCGCAGATCTTCAAGGTAATTTGCTTCTGAGCAGAATCGAAAAATTTGAATTTTTCCCACAAAACAGTTACAAGTGTATTTCACGGTAACTTTTTAGTCCTCAGAAAAATTTATGATGAGAAAGTGAAACATTCTAGTGCCCTATCATCCTTCATAAAGTACTT